>JAATHB010000296.1:0-46752 GCA_014822075.1 Fusarium buharicum | reverse complement strand
CCACAAGAACCAGCCCAAGGTTGCCAAGGTTGTTGGCGATCAACTCCGTGAGGGTGAGAAGGCCATTGTTGGAGTCATGATCGAGTCCAATATTGGCGAGGGCAACCAAAAGGTCCCTGCTGAGGGCCCTTCTGCCCTGAAGCGCGGCGTCAGCATCACCGATGCCTGCATCAGCTGGGAGGATACTGTTGAAGTCCTCGAGGACCTAGCCGATGCCATCCGCACCCGTCGCCAGGTCAACGGCTCTTAGATGGTTGCAGTTGCGGCGTAGGAGGGAAGCAAGTTTCGGAAAATACGAGCCGGTTTAGTTTATAAGTTATCTTAGGGCTTGGGAGTTAATGACTAGGCCTATATAGAAAAAGGTCAGGAGGTGGAAAAATTGGCGCATGTAGGTTGCATTAAAATTGCCACGATGATTTGGTTGTTTGAACATATGTACTCATAAATGACTTTAAACCTATGTTGCGATAATCCTAGCGGTCACAGTTAACCCCTGAAGTCATGATATCCCAACGCCAAACTCCCATCTATACTTGACTAAACCGACCCGTGTTGCGCATGATAAAAAAACAGGACAATTTGCAAGTCGCTTTCTTCATATGCTCATCGGAAGTTCCCTGCCATGGGAGCATAGTTGCTGCCCTGTCTCCCCAGCCCAGGCCCCTCGCGCCACGCCACAACCTTCTTGAACGCCGCCCAGCCCAACAATCCGACAGTCCCGATAATGAAACCCCAGACGATGATCTTGTCCTTGTTACTGTCTCGCTGGAAGCACATGGTCGTGACATCCTCCTCAGTCGCGTCTTTACAGAAGTCGATGCCGTGTTTGAGGCAGAAGGCCTTTGTGCACTCGGAGCATGACTTTGACTTTGATCGCGGCTCGAGTTGGGGAGGGATATCGAGAACGGCACGGCGGAGCTGGGAGGAGGATGTGTCGTCTTTGGGACCGAGGGGGATGATGGTGCTGTTCTTGAAACAGGTGCATTTGCAAAAGGTGGGCGCGGCTGGGTTATGTTAGTTATTGTTAGGGGTTGATGGGGGTTTATACGCACACGCTGCGGCTAGCGAGATGAATGCTCCTATTAGGAGAATAAATAGCGATATTCGTGCCATTTTGGGATTATGATGGAGGTTGCTTATCGACTCCTCGACATGAAGGTCGCACGTCAGTCAACTTGAGGCTATCGATAGTCGCCAACAAGTGGGTCGATTTCCGTTCTCAACGCAGCCTCGCACAATCCTATTGGCTAATAGAGCCGCACTGGAAAAAGTTACCATTGAGACTTGTACCTCCATCTTTCGACCTCACATCCAAACCTCCAAATCCTCCACCCTCGCAATGCCTCGAATACCGCGGGTAGGGGGCCTGAAATCCCTGCAATTGGCCGTTGCGCCTGTCACTCGAACATCCTTTGTCGCCCGCGCGGCTTTCTCGACATCGGCTCCCGTGTACGCCGTCGGTAACAAGACGAAATGGATTCGCAAGCAGCTCTGGAAGGGCGAGGCTCCTGGTTCTGAAGATCCCTACAACGAGCGTCCGGAACCCGTAGAGACGAACCTTCCCGAGGAGGCTCTTGAATCTCGACCAGATCGGATACCTGCCGCCGTGCAACAGACTCGTCTCGTGCTTCCCCCGCGCCACTCCGAGGCCATGACCGAGAGCGAAATTGAAGCTGCCTACCCCTCTTATACACCTGCGACTACAATCGATGGTCTGGAGGAGATTGAGCCGGTTAAGAAGTGGTGGGAACAGCCTGGCCACTGGGGTGAGGAGAGCGAGTATCGCGGCTTTGGTAGCAAGGATAGAGTACAGGACAGGGCTGTGCTGGAGGTGTATCTGCGCCAGGCTGTTGTCGAGGCGCTTTCGTTGCAGGAGCAAGGGGTTCTTGAGAAGTGGGCGGTGAAGAAGTGGCCTGTCATTGAGAAGGCTGAGCTGGATCATACCCTGTCTGTTGATGTTCAGGTTACGGAGGAGGGAAAGGCTACCCTCAAGGGTGATGCGTCGACTGTTGCTGGACGGTTGAGGGCTAAGCCTAAGGAGTCTGAGGATGCGGCTGTTGTTTCTGTCGAGGAGGCTCAGCAGATTGTCAAGGCGTGGGATCCTTCATGGCAGACTGTCTCTCTCAACGACCACCTCAAGTTTGCTGTACGTCTCTTACATATTTCCACTACCTCAGATATACTAACAAACCACACAGATCCGCAAGCGTTTCTACCAACTCACAGGCCATCTTATCCCTGACGTCAAGCTCGGCGCCGCCCGAACAGCAGAAGACTTCCTCATCATGACCCTCACACCCACCAAGCGCGGCAAGAAGCTCGCCGAGATTCTCGAGACCCACGAGACTCTCCCCACACTTACGAACGTCAAGGTTCACAGCAAGAGGATCACACCGATTGACCGAGAAGTTTCTGTCGGTCGATGGAAGGTCATTGAGGAGGAGTTGCGGAAGCGTGATCTGCCTGTTACTGGCACAGGGGGCTATGGTAAGAATATGGAGAGGCATTGGTTGACTGGAAAGGCTTAAAATGATGAGATGTATGAAGAAGGGGTGTACGACAGTGTATATCTGTACATGTATAATAGATAAATAAAGGAATACCTACCTTGCCTTGTTCTTTCACGTTATTGTTATCATTCTTACCAGACGTTGAGTCAACTAGACTTTTGGGCAACTCTGCTGGGCAAAACAGCTTAGGAGGTTACGGGATAAATCATTCTAAGATAGGCGAAGAAATTCTGTGAAGAGGCATCCAGATGTTTTATGATATCTTTTCTGGCATTTACTTATCCATTCCTTTGGGCACATCAATCAATGTCAACCAGACCTCCTCTTCGTTGTCCTTGGCTCAAGATTCTGTGCTTTCTTTCCCCTTGTTAGGTCTTGATGTGATCACCAATTCGCAAGCAACATCCGGTATGGTGTAGTGGCTAACATTTCGCGCTCTCAAAACCTGAGAGATCAGTACCGCGGAGCCCAGGGTTCGATTCCCTGTACCGGAGATCTAAAGCCGCTCTTTTTGCCATTATCCATGATATATCATGGATATGTTCTCACGATGTTCTTTTTGAGGTGGTGTCGACATCTTGGCGTTCAAGAACAAGGTTCTGGGGCCGTCCCGTCCGTCGGCTGCTCCCGTTTCCTGTCGAGGAAGCCACTGCGTAGATTTTGGCTGGTGCGACCTACCTGCGCAGACACCTCACTCAATATGTCTTTCTTTTTTCATTTTGCCGTGAGTGTTATCGTTTTACTGCTCAATGTTGCGAATCGTATGAGGTAGAAGCCAGTGTATGCTGTATCCAACAGTTGTGGCGTGCATCTCTTCTTTACACATCGAATGTATCTTGCTTGATGTTGCTCGGTTGAAGATCTGGCTAAGTAGGTAGGCAGGCATGCATTCTTCATATCACATGTTGACTTTTCATTCAAGACCACACGAACTGACGGAACTTGGAAGGTTCGTTACTCTTTGTATTGTTTGTTTGTTCATGCATACGCTTCCTGATGCCTTCCTCATGCCCCTTCTATTATGCGTCTATCTTACAAGTATTTGTTCTGGCTGAGCCATTGCTTAACATCCTCCTTATCCCTCGCAAGCCAGTTTTGCTTAGCCTTGATAGCGTCCAAGCTCTGCGCAAGCTCCAAATCAAACCCCTTCGTACCCTTCTCCTCAAAGAAACGCTTCACATCCGTAATCTGCTCGTCTTGAGTGAACGAGCTTGTAGAAATGGCTACCATGTCACCTAGGAGCGACATGCCAGGTGGCAGTCGCTTGGTGAGTACATCCCAGTTCTCCTTGACCCAGCCCCAGAGAGCAACAATACCCTCCTTGTGAGCACGGAGAGCACTAAGAGGCATGTAAAGATCCTGTGTCTTGACTTGGTCACTGAGGGTGTACTCGAGGGTTCGCTTGATGAGAGCGGGATCTCGTGCGAAGCCGAGGGACCGGAGAGCTGTGTTTCGCTCACTGCTCTGCTTGGCAGTTTCGTACTCTTTGACGATGGCGTTGTACTCAGCCTCACCTCCATAAGACAACACGACGGCAAAGACACTTGATCGAAGGTTAGGCTGAAGAGCGTCTCGGTCACCGCTGATGAACTTGTTGAAAAGTTCGAAAGAGGCCTTCTTTGTAGGCTCATCCTCTACAATGGCAGCCTTGCCAAACATGAGCGCCTTGAAACGCTGGACAGTAAACTCATCAGCATCGGTAATGTCCCATCCTAGCTTGTTAGCCTTCTTGCTGACTAGGTCTCTTTGGAAAGTCTTGAGGGCCTCAGTGACATTATCTTCCTCGAAGACCCAAGCGTCACGAAGAGATCCGACCCGGAGAGTAATCTCATCCCAGACGATGAACTCATTTTCAGAGTCAAAGCTCTGGAGGAGAGATAGCAAGCCGGATGTCTTTTGATAACCAGCAGCGGCAAGGGCTCCGGCATCAGCAATCATTCCAGCCCTGTCTTCAACCCCCAAAAGACCCGCCTTTGCGTTTTGCCCGAGCTTTTGGAGTCGCTCTGTAGTGTAAGAGGTGCGGTAGATACCAGAGTGACCTGAGTTGACCTTGAAGAACTCGAAATCGGGGACCTTGAAACCGGCCTCTCGTATGTTGAGCGCAAGATCCTCTTGAAGGCCATCCTTGGTTCGAAGGTTGAGGAACACAGGGTAGAGAACTTCGTCTTCCTCTGGCTTGACATCGGCTGTACGAAGGAATCGGTTCTGCTTGACGTGGATCGTGCCTTTATCTTGATCCTCGGTGACAGCGACGACGGGGAATCCAACCTTCTTTGTCCAAATATATGCCACACGCTCAACGTCCTTACCGCTGGCCTCACTGAGCGCTGCCCAGAGGTCGGTGGTCTCGGTGTTGCCGTAGGCATGTCGGTTAAGGTATATTCGAATACCTTCAAGGAAGACGTCCTCACCCAAGTACTTGGAGATCATGCGCAGGACGCAAGAACCTTTTTCGTACGAGATGGCATCAAAGATCTGGTTAACTTCGTCTGCACGCTTGACAGGAACCTCGATTGGGTGAGAGCTGCGCAGAGAATCAAGACCCAGAGCAGATCGTAGATCTTCGATAACGTAACCTTCCCAAATCCTCCACTCAGGGTAGAAAATGTCGCATGAAAACCATGAAGCCCAAGTCGCAAAACCTTCCTTGAGCCACAGTCCATCCCAAAAGTCCATTGTGACTAGGTTACCAAACCACTGGTGGGCCAACTCGTGCTGGACGACCTCAGCCACTCGCTTCTTGGTCACAGCACTGCTGGTCTTTTCGTCCAAGAGAAGGTCAACGACTCGATAGGTAATAAGTCCCCAGTTCTCCATGGCTCCAGCAGCAAAGTCAGGAATGGCAACCATGTCCATCTTGGGAAGAGGATACTGGCTGCCAAACTGCTTCTCATAAAACTCGAGTGTTCGTGCACCTAACTCGGCTGAGAAGACAGCATGGTCGAGGTTTTGGTCAGGGGTGCACCAGACTCGGATCGGAACTCGAAAGTTGTTTGTCTCGTAGTGCTTGAGGTCGCCAATGATGAAAGCCAGGAGGTAGGTGGACATGATGGGAGTCTTGTTGTAGGTGATAGCCTTGCGCTTCTTGGCTGTAACCTTGGAGTCGACATCTTTTTCAGAAGCAACATCCATGTTACCCAGGCAAACCAAGTCGTGGTCAGCAATCAGGGTGACAGTGAAAGTCGCCTTGAGAGCAGGCTCGTCCAGACAAGGGAATGCTCGACGGGCATCGGTGGCTTCGAACTGAGTCGTAGCGATGTACTTGGTATTGCCCTGCTCGTCCTTGTACGAAGACCGATAGAAGCCTGCCATATCATCGTTGAGAGTACCGGTGAAGCGTTGAGTCAATCTCGCCTTTTGGCCGGCGGGAATCGTCTGATCAAAGGTGATGGTCGTAGTTTGGGTGTCTTTGTTGTAATCGAGGGTGGGCGAGGAAGTGACGGTAGCGCCATTGGCTTCGACAAGGGTCTCGTGAATCTCGAGGTCTACCGTGTTGAGGGCGATGGAGGTGGAATCTTCGACCACGTCGAAATCGATAACGACGGTACCCTCATACTTGAAGGTTTCGAAGTTGGGTTCGAGGGTGAGATCGTAGTGAAGCGGTTTAACATTCTTAGGAAGGACCTCGCGGCCCCGGCGGATATCGAGGCTCGCGCTGGCGACGTCGTTTCCGTTGCGATACATGGCTCGTCGACAAGAGCAGTTCCGCTGCTGCTGACGAGAGACGAAGGGCGATTCGAGCTTGGAGTCGCGAAGTAGTCGAGAGGAGGACGGAGCTTTTGTGAAGGAACGTGACTGAGAAGTTATAAGAGGCGAAGATGAAGTTGGTATCGAAGAAAACGGCCAAGGTTTTCGGTGAGATGAAGCTGAAGCTAGGGAGCTGATGCGGGGGAGGGGTCCCGAATGAAAGGGACGGGTCATCGGCGGGTCGGCGTTGCAGGCTCCGATGACAGGTCGCTGAGGAAGGCAAAGAGCCCGCCTCAGGCTCGAAGAAACGAATTGAGCCCTCATTGTTGAGTCATTGGTGATGAGATGATGCGGCTCATGGCCTACCTGACTGCAACCAGTGCAATGCAACCTACAACTCTGTTCTTGGGGAAACACAAGGCAAATTCGGAAGTTTTCGTTTGCTAATTCCCCTTCCAGAAGCTTGGACCATGCTGCAGATTGGCCCTATCTATCGGGTCCATATAAATTTGCTTGGTATTTCTAACTCATCTGCATCCTAAACTTGTATAAGAGTTTTGTTATATTATGCCTGCTTTATTTTGACCTTTATCTAAGTTTCTAACTCGGATTATTCTCAAATACCCAGTGCTTCCCTTCGCCCCTTGCTATTGAGATCCAGATACGGTGCTTCACCCAAACTGGCCACCCGATCACCAGCTCGAGCCGCCTCATAGTCATACGTCGCGCAGTGAAACGTTGACCTATTATCCCAAATTGCACAGTCGTTCGTGCTCCACCGGTAACGCACTTGAGCATCGTGATTCTGTGTCACCAGGTTGAAGAGATATGCCAGCAGCGTGTCACTCTCATCTCTAGACAATCCGTTGATGCGCTTGGTGAATCCCTTGTTGACAAACACTGATTTCCAGCCTGTGACTGGGTTTGTCCTGATAAGAGGATGTACAGCTGTCAGTTCTTCGCCCTTGTTCAGAGGAGATCCACGGATGCCCTTGCGGATAGGGTTGCCGAGACGTCGTGCCTCGTCGTGGAAAAAGGTTGCGTCGTGGGTTGCTGTCAATCCCTCGAGGAATTTTTTCATTGGGTCGGAGAGTCTATCATAGACCTCATAGCCCGATGCCCAGAGCTGAAAAGTTAGTACGGGTGCATACAGATAAGAGAATGGCCACATTGAGACAGCATAGCTGGTGTCACAACATGGCCATTAGCCAAGTCAACATACCGTATCGCCACCAGTGGCTGGTAGTGTATGAATCTTGAGCATCGCATAGTCTGAAGGGACTTTTTCAAAGGTAATATCACTGTGCCATCCTGCGGATGCAAAACGGCTCACATCACTCAGTTGATGCGTCAAACCACCACCCTTCTTTTGCTTCTCACTCGAGATAACGCTGATCTGATCACCCAACTCACTGCCCTCTTCAGTCAAAGGATGCACATGCAGGCCGGAACTAGCAGGGCACCCAGCAACGTCTGTGAGCCGCAGCATAAAGTCCTTCATCTCTTCTGGAGTGACATCTTGGTTTTTCAGAAACACAACTCCACGTTGGGATATGGTAACAGCAAGATCGCGAATGAGTCTCTCATCCCATCTCAAGAGATCGCGGATCTGAAGACCGTTGTATTCACGGCCAATAACAGGGGTGACGTCGAACTGCTGGACATCGTCAAGGCTGCCCGTGTAAGTCAAGGGTTGGCTTAGACGTGGGCGACTGTCAGCATGACCGCCGAGAATATTTCCGCCAGGAATGGTTTCGGGTGCAGCAGAGGGCATGGTGCAATATGTGAGTGATCTTGAACAATAGGTAAAATTGACCAGGAGATGGAGGCAAATATGGCAGTTTATGAGACTCTATCACCATCTGTAAAGTACTGCAGAAGCGATACACGGACACTTATAACAAGGCCCTGGTAGAGCGGGGACCAGACTAACCCCGGCTCGTTGGTTATAAACGGAAAACGTCGAATCACGACTCCCCGCAAAGACATCATCGGGACTAGAAATGGCATGCGCAACATGTTTGGTTAGCCGGAGAAAATATCGGAGGATAACCCCAGCTCTTGCGGAGTGCGGGAGCCAATCTCGAGACACCAATTTCTACCTCGGCCTTGTCAGACTGTCACTGCATCACGTCTGCTTCTTACATGTAGAGTGCTTGGCGGCTCATGGACCCTGGACTATGATCCAGAATCGGATTCATGTCCTTATGGCGTGCGCGATCGTGCCACCGTCGTCCGCCGCTACTGTATATCGCCCGGAGCTTCTTTCGGAAAAGTTGGACTAGGTAAAACTATGTATGCACAAGGAAGGATCAAGTGTTAGGATAACTGTAGCTATATATCTCGACCTGGGGCCCCAAAAGTTGGCATCATCAGCGACGATCACTTTGACTCTCTAGAGCGAGGTCCTTTCTCAGACAGCTCTTCTTTTTAAACAATTACCAATCTTTGATTATATCATTGGGTGATATTTTGTTCAAAATGGGTAACCTAGACATTGAAAGAAGCCCTGCAGTAGCGGAGCGCTTGTCGGTGGATATCGACAAGAATCAAGTCGGCGTTGGCCGACAAGAACTTCACCACGCGCTGCCGCCGCATGAAACGTACGAAGGTGGTCACCGATGGGATCCCTCTGCTACGTGGACGCCAGAAGAGGAGAAGAGGGCTGTGCGAAAGACTGACCTCAAACTTCTTACCTGGTTGTGTCTCATGGTATGTTATCACTCGCCGTCTGATGTACGGTCACTTACACGAGGTTTAGTTCTTTGGTCTACAGCTCGATCGAGGAAATCTTAGTAACGCCCTGGCTGATGATCTTTTGACTGATCTTGGCTTGACGACTGATGATTACAACAACGGAACAACCATCCAAGTGCTTTGCTTCTTGCTGGCTGAGTTTCCGGTGCAATTCCTCACCAAGAGATATGGCTTCAAGCGTGTCTTGCCTACGCTTATGGTCTGCTGGGGTCTTGTCTCAACTTTCCAAGCCTTCATGACTGGACCAGTTGGTTTCTACATCTCCCGTGCTTTGATCGGTCTCTTTGAGGGTGGTTTCATTCCTGGTGTTATTCTCATGGCTACATACTTTTACACCTCGAGGGAGCTGTCTATTCGTCTGGCTGCTTTCTGGTCTACATTGAACATTGCCCGTAAGTATTACCCTGATTATTACCAGTCAAAAGCGAGTAAAGGCTGATATTTAATAAGGTGTTATTTCTGCTCTTCTGGCTGCTGGACTCCTTGAGATGCGAGGCGTCGATGGCCGCCCCGGCTGGTTCTGGCTTCTCCTTCTCGAAGGTGCCTTCACCGTTGTCGTCGGCTTCCTCTCCATGATCTATCTCCCCACCTCGCCCACTGGCACAAAGGGATTCCTCTGGCGCAAGCCTTGGTACACGGAGCGCGAGGAGGTCATCATGATCAACCGCATTCTTCGAGATGACCCCGCCAAGGGTTTGACTGACCTTCACGAGCCCGCTACTTGGAAGGATGTCAAGGCTGCTTGGTCTGACCCTTCACTCTGGGGTCTCTACTTTATTGGTCTTATCGCCTACATTCCCGCCACGCCTGTGCAGGCATACCTCACTCTCACCCTTAGGCGTGTTGGAAACTTCAGCACCTTGGCTAGCAACCTTCTGACTGCGCCCTCGGCTGCTATCCAGATTTTTACTATGCTTGCGCTTGCATACAGTTCCGAGTACTTTAACGAGAGGGCGTTCCACTGTCTCTTTGGAGAGATCTGGTCGCTCCCGCTTTTCACTGCGCTGCTTACCCTTCCCGATCAGGGTCGTGAATGGGGAAGATTCTCTATCATTACTCTGATCAGTGGTTATCCCTATTTCCATCCGCTGGTTTCTTCCTGGATCTCGGAGAACTCTTTCGACGTCAAGAAGCGAGCCATCGCGGCAGCAACATATAACGTGATCGTCCAGATGTACGTAAATCACTCCCTACAACTCTTTCATTGTGCAGATACTAATTCAGAACAGGGGAAGTGTTACTGGCAGTCAAATCTATCGCAGATGGGATGCCCCTTACTACAAGAACGGCAACAAGGTGTGCATTTCGATTCTGTGTCTTGCAGTGGTGACCTTTGTCGTGCAGAGACAATGGCTCATCCGTCTGAACAAGAAGAAAGAGGCCCAATGGGATGCAATGACTCCTGAGCAAAAGGTTGAATACCAGACGGACAATGTGCAGAGAGAGATTGATGGTAACAAGCGACTCGATTTCCGATTCGCTTACTGATTGCGGACCGATTGTGGGAAATACACTGGTTCCAAGAGTTTGGGAATTGACTGAACTTGACTTGTCTTAATTCACATAGCTCTGTTTGGCATTTAATTGACCTGCGCCTTACCTTGCCTTGTTATTCAAGCTAGATTCGAGTTCTTTGAAGCCGTGATATTCCTCTATAAGCCGAATGCGTCCTGTCTCATAAGGTTACGGACTAAGCTTGAAACCTTTTCAGCCAATCATAAACTAGAAAGTTACTAGCACTAGGCGCATCTAACTAACAAGCGCCGGCTCTTGATGGTTTCAATTTCGATTGAGACCGAAGAGGGTGACTATATGCACTGAAGATAACCTGCGCGTGCAAGAATAGCACAACTCTTCTTGTCGGAAATTGTATTCCTATCACCAGATCCAGTTTTTTCCCGAATCTCCCACTCGGCTAGGAATGCAAGGGCTTCTTTGCACACGGATGTTCTCGAAAATGGCTTAGTGAAGCTCGTGTTGCTGAAATTCATTAGTCATCCCTTGTCTGTATCCATCATGAATTTATGTCTTGAACTCAAAACATTCTCTATCAACATCTTTTCTCACTTCAATTGTCCCAGCCAAAAACTCTAATTCACCACGACAACTAAAAGATCTTCACTCAAAATGGGCATCATTGGACTCGCAACCACCGGCCTTCTCGGCGCTTTACACGGCTACATCCTCGTTCTTGAGATGTTCCTCTGGAACACTCCCAGAGGTCGCAAGGCATTCAGACTCACTCCCGAATTCGCAGAGCAGACCAAGACTCTCGCCGCCAACCAGGGTCTCTACAACGGCTTTCTCTCTGCCGGTCTCATCTGGGCGATGCTCCATCCCAATCCTGAATTCGGGAAGCAGCTTCAGGTCTTTTTCCACGGGTGTGTGGGTGTGGCTGGTGTGTATGGCAGTATGACTGCCAACAAGAGGATTCTCTACATCCAGGCTGTTCCGGCTGCTGTTTCTCTTGGACTTGTTCTTTTGGATATCTAAGCGCGGATTATGAGAGATGTTGGGAGTCGGAGCTGTAAGAAATGGGAATGCATGTATCAGGATGTTGCTCAATTAAAGCTCATTGAGACCAACACCACTCAGCCTGTTACAAAATGTCCCAGAATGCAGTTGAGATGAAGAAGCGAATTTTATATCTTAATTTATGTTCGCTAGGGAATGGAGCAGTTTATGATCTATATTATGTATATACTACAATCATGAGAAACCTTCGTCATGGCCTTCGGACTTGGACATCACCGAAGCAGACTTGTCCTTATTGCTTCCCCTTGGCTTCCTCTTCTCTCCCTGCCCCCTCTCTAACCAATTTATCATGCAGTTCCTTCAACAGCACACACACGCGCTCATTAGTCGCCCAGGATCTCATGAAAGCTTCAACATACTCGACCCTCACATTCCGGGCTGTCGCGTGCTCAACAAGGAATTCCAGCCCCCAAATCCCATTCTCCATGGCGCCGAGCTCACACAATTCGTATAAAGCTGAGCGCTCATTATCCGGGGCGTCTATCCGGGCACCCCTCTCTAAAAGCAACTGAACAGAACCCGAATACGGCTCAAAGTCTGCTCTGGTCGGTGCACCAGTCTTTGGTCGCAGGTTTGCATAGCCGGTGAAGATGTTGAAAAACCCACGAAGTAGGCCCTCAGACCGGGATTCAGTATCTAGAAAGCTATCCTCAATCCTAGCTCCAGCATCGAGTAGTAACTTGACGCATTGGACGTCCTTTGTCACTGTTAGTGCCCAGTAGAGTGGCCTAGAGAGAGGCGGATTTCCTTGGCCGAGGAGTCTGTTCACATCGGCACCCTGTGCGATGAGCAGTTGTACTAATCTTTGTCTGTCTTGTTTGTATTCGTTGGCAATAGACTTTAGTCGCGCTGTCTCAATGCTTGTTTGGTAGGTCTCGTCAAAGACGCGGTCCAGTATGCCTAGACCGTGGCCATTCGCAGCATCGTTGGATGCATCAGCGCCGCGCTCAAGTATTGCGATGGCGGCTGTGAAGCGCAGTTCACGGACCATCATATTGACGGCTGTTCCCTCGGGTGATTCTGCATCAAGCGGAACGCCGTAGTCGACAAGTTCATGAACGATTCTAGAAGCTCTGGGGGGCATATCACAGAAGGAGACGTAATGCAGAGGTGTGAATCCTCTTGCGTCCTGATAGTCAGGGCTGAAATGATTCTGTTGAAGAAGAAGTTTGATAGCTCCAAGCGATTGAAACTTGATGGCGCAAGCTACACCTGGGACGCCGTTTGCTGAGTAGAAAGCTCCGTGCTCGAGAAGTAGAAGCAGCATTGATCTGCCGCCGCCATGACGAATGGCAAAGTGAAGAGGATGCCATCGATGATTGGCATCCTCGAAAATATCTGGAGTAGCACAGTCGCATAATCTATACGCTGGAACGTCCAAACGAGCTCCATGCTCAAGTAGCCACCGGACAATATCCTCAAAGCGATGAACTATAGCCAGATGCAAAGGTGCAGCGTATATCAGTCGAGGACGGGATGTATGATGCGGCAAATACTGATAATGTTCTTCTTTGGCCGGTCCTACATGGTTGATATCTGCTCCTTGGGCAAAGGCGAGTTTGAGGGTGCTTAGTGAGCCGGATTTGGCAGCCCATCGCACCGAGGCTTTTGCGGGATCGTCGTAGAGAGCATTGTATCTGTAGAGATATGGATTGAAGATGTCGTGGAAGACGTGATTGACTAGAGCTAAAGAGGCAAGTTGTTGGGTGTTACAGAATGGAGCGATGCTGGTGATAAGTTCTGGCGGGAGGGATCCAAGGGTCATGATGTTTTTGAGGTTGTTTGTGGTGGTTCTTGTGAGGTGATACGGCATTCATGTCTTACGAGCCCCGCCTTTGGATCATCACCACCTGTAAATTAACATCCCAACCCGACCCAAGAATTCGATGAATTACAACAAGGTATTTAGATATCTAGTCTAACTTATATAATATTCAATCAAAGATTCAAAAGATAAGTTATTTGGGTTTCACTTTAGCTTATGCTTCTATCCTCTTTCTCTTTTTTATTTCAGTGGCTGACTCCACGCACCAGATATCCTATTGAAGATCACCTCAACTCTTGTCCTAGATACCTTCAGCAATATATATACTGCTCAATCTTTTTGAACTGCCTACAGTAAATGGTTGGCCTTAGCTCCCAGGAGGCAGCGCTACAAGGCTGTGCCACCCCAAAGGATTCCATGCTGACAACAAACCCAACGAGATTCAACACACCTCCATTCTTTCATCAACACCTACCATGAGTGAGACTTACTGCTGCCTCTGCGGAGGACCTACCAAAGATGTTTACTGGCCAGATGATCCCGATTACTATGAGGGCGATCGAACTGCTCCCTATAACACAGATTTTGTGTCTCCCGAGACATGTGAGTGGGTAGGCGAAGTGCGAATCCTTGGGCGGGATCCAAATGCAAGCACACCTGACAAGTGAGTACATCATCAAATCTCATGGTTCTCATCTTGACTAACATACTTCAATCAAGAGTGTTTCTTACGGGCCGAGCTAAAGGCGATGATTACCACTTTTTCCATGCTGCCGAGGGCGAAACCTTTCCTAATGGCAAAACCACCATGATAACGTAGGTCATGGCTCCCAGAAAGTCAGGCCACGCTGACCATCAGATAGTTACACAGAAGACATGGGAGAAACAATGGCCTTTCCATTCCACTACCACTGCTACGACCAATTCAAAATCGCCATTTCTCCCAAACCTGTCGATCTTGATGCCCTTTATGAGACCTTCAAGAGTCTTTCCAAAGGAGACTTTGCATCATCTTTGAAGTTAGACTATGGAGATGCCAACGAGTGTATGGGACAATTCTGGGCAACACAGATTGGTATTGAGGACTTTGTGACGTCGCCATCGTCCAACTCGGCTCTTATCGAGTACTACCATTCTCTGATCAAGGACGCGCCGCGAAAGGAAGAAGATACGCCTCGTGCGAGCGATCTACTCGAACCTTGGCTCTATGACTTTCCTAGCCATGACTTACCTGGCCTTGATGTTGACTGGATATATAAGAAGCTTGACTTTGTCAGCTCCCGGGAACAAAAGATTCGCCGACAACTTGACGAAATAGAACGCGAAAGAGAAAACGAACCTTCAACGCGAGGAAGACAGGAACAGCATCATTGGGGCTTGGTTGTGCGTGACTGGAGTGATATGAACCTGACTCTGACAAACAGAAGACGGATTTGGGATGTTCTTCGACAAGTATTAGATGTATATCTTGCTCGCGAAACATAGTAGATAGTAGAGGGAGACATTCATGTATTTATAGAGCAGTTATGCTGTGACTTCAGGTGAAGAAGAGCCTAAATCTTTGCTGTGACAAATATAAGGACGATATAGCCAGAATATATGCCTCCATTTTCTAAAAGATCTAACAAGGCAGTTAGCCTTCTCCAGAGAAACGGCATTGTTGAAACCGTTGCCAGTTATGGAAATGGCATGAAATAGCTGCTGAAGCAACTCAGCTAGAGCGTTTGTGTTCTGAATACCTCGGCAAAGTCATTTGCACGCTTCCAGATATGCCTCCATGTATGAGCCTTTCAGAAATCTACACCCTTGCCCCAGGGGACAGCATCTTGCAGATGCCTTTGGCAATAGTGACACCGTTGATTATATAGTAGTTATTTTAATCTCTAGGCCCTATAGTAGAAGAATTTGGACCCTGATGCCATGGCATCTATCGCCAAGCGATTGACCCACCAAGCTTAAAGAGGGAATCTGGGGTAGACAGGGGTCCCTGAAAATACGAGATCAACAGCTTCAAGCACGTCATTTTTAGAGCAAAGTGTCCCTGAAACATTATCTGAAGGATTTAGACTCGCAGCCTTTTCATTTCTATTCTCCAGTCACTACTCGTAAGCCAACGAGCATTAACCAACCTCCACCGCAATCCTACTTCCTGGAGCCATGACCCCACCTCCAAACAACCCTCAACCTCCGAAATCAACTCCGAGCACTTCAGGCTCACGCCAGAAATTGGCACGACGGGCTTGCGATTCATGCAAGATCCGCAAGATCCGCTGCTCAGAGACACCCCCCTGCACAGGATGCGAGGCTTCAGGCATAACATGCACCTTCAACCTTATGCAGAGGACAAGGGGTCCACGAGGTTTGCGGCCAAGAACTCTTGATAAGATTGAGCGGAGACGACAAGGAGATGTTCCAGAGACTACTGCAAGTCCGGATCAGATCATTGCAAAGAAATCACCATCGCCTGTTGACGAGGTATCCTGTTTGCTTGACATTCTTGAGGTTTACTCCGAGAGGCTCTTCCCCATCTGGCCCATCGCCGATGCTACGGACCTTAGAAACAAGATACAACAAAGCCCCAGTGAAAGTGGTGCAGCTCGATACCTTGCTAATGCCGTGGCTCTCGCTGCTATCGCACAGCTTAAACTGGAGACTGCGTGGCAGCCCAGTGTGGAGGAGGCAGAGACAAGTGGGCTGAGCGAAACCCTTGGCCTTTTGGATGCCCTGCGCATCTCATTCTTTCTGCACATTTATCATGAGAATGCTTCACCTGGGGGTACAAAGTCTCTTGTGTACTTGCGAGAAGCCATCACGCAGGCGCAGATTTTGAGACTTGATCGTGAATCTACGTATGCTTCGCTGTCGGAAGCTGATCAGCATGTTTCGCGGCGGATTCTATGGCTGTTGTTCGTTACAGAGAGGTAAGTGATCATAGGTTCATAACAAACTATGCTCTAACGCTTGACTCTCAGGGGTGTTGCACTTTTGCACAAACTTCCCATAGTCCTCAAGCCAAACATCTTGTTCCCGTGGTTTGGAGGAGCCGACGACCAAGCTGAGGTTCTCCCAGCGTTTCTGAAGCTTGTTCATCTGTTCTGGGTGTTTGATCAATCAGGCATCTTCGAAATTCTTCGCAATGTCGATGCGGACTCAGATATCCCCAACATGGCCTCCGTCGCCCAAAGCTGTCTAGAACTTCTTCAGCAGAAGCTTCTTGACTCAGCGGACAATGATGATTGGGGCCCGATCAACGAAGTTCAACGCGCTGACATGTTTGTCACTCGGCAATGGATGCGCGCTGTGCTTTGGAGAGCAGCACTACGTTTTGGCATTGTCATTCCGGGTATGAATCCGATTAGTATCGCCAAAGACTTTTTGAGTCTGGTTTCCGCGCTTCCGAAAGCTGCGCTTGAGTCTCATGGGCCGACGTTGGTAAGTTTCAACTGGATATAAAAGAGCTGGTCAGACAAGTTGACGGTCAAACTAGGAGTTCAAAACGTTTGAGATCGCGACAGCTGTGATTGATGCAATGGCGAGTGATCACCCGATAATCCCAGATGACCAATCAAGACAGATTCTACACAGATTACGAGATATACTGTCATCATGCAGAGGTGGAAATCGTACTCTACTATCACTTCTCACAATCAAGATGGATGCAATATACAGTTCGAGTCGTCTGCTTGAGGCATCAAGCCGCGATGCTATAGTCTTTGAGGCCAACCACCAAGCTCGAGTTCAAGCTTCCTTTCACGACACAGCAGAGCTTTTGACGGCGCAATCAAATCTCGCCATGCCGACGTATCAATTCATGGAAGAACAAGCTTCTCAGATTTGCTGGCCTCCTCTGGACCTTGGGTATCTAGTAAGGTCACCATCACCGCTTACTCGAATGCTGCTCGAGTCAATGCCTCGGGAAGTTGCTGAGCAGGACCAAGTCTTGGCGAGCTAAGATTTCTGTTTATCGCGCAATCCGGGGTTATTGATTGCGCCATCGCACCCTTGTCGATTACCTGCAGCAAGTCAATTGTTGATCGTCTGGGCCATCATGGATGCACAGTAATTGCGGCGAGGGAGTCAGATTTTTTGTATTGCTTTCACCGAGTGAGTCAATCAAAAACTGTGCAGGAAAAATACTATATATACTCGACTGTTTCTAACAGAGAGGACTTAAACAGACAGGCCATCAATTGTACAGTGTAAGTCTTCTCCACACTCCGAAGAAATCTCCGAGACTTTCTCCGACTCAACCCCAACCCGACAAACGAGCCATGAACTTATACTGACCAGCCTGAGCAGAAATCTTGAACCGCACAAAGAATTCACCATCATCAAAATCACAAAAATTCTCCACAATGGCTCACCCCGAACCTCGAGACACTGGCATGATCTACCGCCGCCTCGGCCGGTCAGGACTACACGTCTCAGCTATTGGACTGGGAAGCTGGATGACCTACGGAGGTTATGCTGCAGATGAAGAGGCTCTTGCTTGCATGAAGAAGGCCTATGATCTGGGAGTCAACTTTTTTGACACCGCTGAGAACTACACGGCTGGTCAGGCTGAAATTGTTATGGGCAAGGCCATCAAGCATTTTGGATGGAAGCGAAGTGACCTGGTTATCAGCACAAGTAAGTTCCGACACACTCGAACTCATTACCTGTGCTAATCTATACAAGAAATCAACTGGGGTGCTGTCAATGGCGAGATTCTTGTCAACAACCATGGTCTCTCAAGAAAGCACATCATCGAGGGTCTAGAAGCCTCTCTAGAGCGCCTTCAACTCCAATACGTCGACATTGTCTACGCTCACAGACCAGACAGACTTACTCCCATGGAGGAGACTGTCCGTGCTTTCAACTACCTCATCGACAATGGCAAAGCCTTTTACTGGGGCACGTCAGAGTGGTCCGCTGACGAGATTGCTGAAGCTGTAAGATACCTACTCACTCCTCTTATGATACGATGCTTACTAGATCATAGGTTGGAATTGCTCGTGATCTGCGAATGATCGGACCAATTGCAGAACAGCCTTTCTACAACATGCTGGTTCGTGACAAGGTAGAGGGCCAATTCCAGCGTCTGTACGAGCGTGTCGGCCTCGGCCTCACCACCTTTTCTCCCATCAAGATGGGTCTACTCTCCGGCAAGTACAACGACGTTGTCGACGGTCAAACACCTAAGGACTCTCGTTTCGGAGCCAGCAAAGATGGTTTCGCCGACTTCATGCGCGGCCGTATCGGAACTGACGACTGGGAGGCCGAGATTGAAAAGGTGCGACAACTAAAGCCCATTGCGGACAAGTTGGGCATTAGCCAGAGCCAGCTCGCTATCGCGTGGTGTCTCAAGAATCCCAACGTCACAAGTGTTATCACCGGTGCTAGTCGGCCTGAGCAGCTTGAGGAGACGGTGGCTGCGCTCAAGGTTCTTGATAAGTTGACGCCTGAGATTTTGGAGGAGATTGATGCTGTTACGAAGAATAAGGTTGAGCTGGATCCTGCCAGGCAAAGCTAAAGAGGAGGATGTAAATAAGGAGACTTGGTCTTTAAAGAAGGGCAACTGACCTTGTCGGGATTATAATCAGATTTTAGGGTATCAAGATTATGAATACATTAGAATTTAGACGAGAGGCTATCAAGTTAAAGCATGTCCTCTACAAAAGATGATATTCTATACATTTCTACCCAGTCTATATTCTGTTTACTTGCCCTGATCTAACCTGAGGTCAACATGTTTAGAAATCTATATTCACATATCGTGGCTGGCGCTTAACTCTGAATGTATCAAGGCTTTTAATTGATGATAGTTTATAAGCCCCGAATAAAGAATAACGAAGGACCTATGCGCAGACGTCAAAATACGTATAGTAGAAATATTAACGACTTATTATTCCTGCTTCATTATTCCGCGTATACTTTACCTATAAATAGACCCTATGTCTTTAGTATCCCGAGGAAAATAATAATGACTTGAACACTTTCTAATTCGAGCATTCGGACCTGTGAAAGTTAGTAGAACTGAGAGGCTGAAAAAGCAATAATAACATACAGTTACTAAATAAACCTAGTAATTAACGTTATACTATATACTACTAGTATACTATAGCAATATGATTTCTGTTTCTATAAGTTGAGGCAATTTTATAGCTATCTATTAAAGTGTACAAGTCTTTCTCAAGTGTAGGATGTCCAACTCGGTGACTTTCCTGTTCGGCTAGACTGCTTGCCTCCAGTGTCAGTGGCTCATACATGACCTTGCACACAAGTATGACCCCTACCTGAGTGGTTCACTCATTAGCTCGCACTGCACTTGGGACCTGGATGAGTGGGCTAACATGCACACACAATCAGTCGTGAATTTCCTCACGCACATGGTTGGAGGACCGTCTCCAGCTACATATGCTATAACACCTAAGCATCCTTGGTGGCTCGAGTCCATGACAAAGAGGGAGAAAATCCAGAAGGTGGAAAGGCACAATACAACGAAGCTAGCACTGCTAACTCCGAGCGCGTCCCAGAGAGCGGCTGAGATGTGGGAATATTCTTTCAAAAGCGTTATTGTTGTCCGACGTGAAGTATTGAATTTGGGTAGTTAAGAATTGACCCTTGTGATACTATCTAACTTTGCACGCCTCTCAAAGGCAATTTGCGTACACAATAACAAAGAATACAGTTTTTTCCACATTATACGCATCGTTGGCCTGATGCAGCACAATAACCTTAAGAACCTTGTGATACATATGTTCCAGAACCATATCAAGAGCCTGCAGTTCGACCCCAATTCTGACTTGGACTTTTCATCTACATCATGCACTATCACGCCCTTGCTACCATCAGTGTTAATTGTCATTTTCTCTTACCCAGCAGTCTCTCGGCAACACTCACAGTCAACATGCCTATGCAATTCTGCGAGGATTGTGGAAATCTACTCGACGTCAATCTTTGGTGCATCACTGATTTGTTTCCCAGATACTTTACTCGGCAGCGTCAGCGTTTCCTACACGAACGATTTCCCTTCAGAACTACGCAATAACAAAGAATCAACATGACAACAAAGCTGTCTCCGCAGCCTACCTGGTCCAAGATAGATGAGCAGTGCCGAGAGTGTGACGCTCAATAAGTTCATTACATTGCGCTCCAATTAAGAAGTGCTGATGAGGGAACTACTATGTTTTATTCTTACCCAAAGTGTTCAGCGAGGTGAGTACAGCCAGTCTCCGGCAATTATCGATATTTACTGAGTATTTAGGTGGAACGAAAACAATTAGGTGACTGCTGGGCTGCATTGCTGCCTGCTTGCCCGGCGAAGGACGAAGCGGTTGTGTGAGCAGGCACGTACAAATTCTTCGACATGGGCTGTGAAACATGTTACTATAGATCTACTTCGTCTAGTTATGTCATTGTCAAACATGGGCACAACCAACACAGTCAACACGGGGGTGAGAATTTCCATTCCCCTACATTCTCTCAACTATCAACCCACGCTTCTTCCACACACGTAATATTTCTCGGCCTCAACTCAAAGCTCTGCGCACTGAACTGAAAGGACTAATTACGAGGAGTTAATAAGCCAGTCGTGGGATATAACTGAAGACTGGAAGAGTTTCTTATTGGCTGAGAAACTAACCGCACTGCAACAATACATGACTTGATTCGAATACATTTGCAAAAAAGAATCGTTTGTCACATCGACAAAAGATTGATCCCGCCCGGGCTCGAACCGGGGATCTTTTCCGATTGATAAATCTATCGGCTGTAAAGGAAACGTCCTAACCAACTAGACCACAGGACCATGGAGTATCCAATGAGGATGTCAGCTGCTCCTACTTTAGTGTCTAAGTACAATAGCTCGACGACAGGAAGAAATATCTTGGTCTACGGCCGCAAAAATGTGGTTCCGCCCGGGATCGAACCGGGGACCTTCTCGGTGTTAACGAGATGCCATAACCAACTAGACCACGGAACCTGAGATATCGGGATCGAACTCTCTTGGGGCTTGAGATCCTCACGTCACAATGTTGTCTATACAGGAAGTCATAAATTATCACAAGCGAGAGCTGTCATCTACTAATGATTATCCTTGACGGCTTGCCAATGCAGTTGCAGTGAAAAGTGATTAAATTGTGTTCAACCTAAAACCCAAATTCAGTCTAATAAAACCTTGGACAGATGTCAGGTTGTACTTATGAATCAGAACCCCGTAAAGCTTATAGCTAGATACCTAAGTAAAGTCTTTGCTGTCTCCGGCGGACTCGCAGAGGTTCTAAGCTCTTGCTCTGTCTTTTCAGCCTGGACAAATCCACTCGACTATAGTCGGTTACTTTTGAAGGTATTGTCTAATAGAGTATTTGAAATACCAGTAGCTGTACCGCTTCTATGAAGGTTTCAAATAAGTAAAGTTATGGCTTGGAGTCACACTGAAATTCAAACCATTAATACTCGACAAGGTTAAAGGGAAGAAGTAATAGATAGCTGGGGAAACTTCTGGGGCTGTGGGGCATATTGATAGATTTCACGTAATAGAATTTGTTCTCCGGAATGTTAGTATGGGGTTAACTTGAACATTGTAAAGAGTTAAGGGGAGTTTTGATATGACTGGGCTATCACTGAGAAGTTTGTTGCCACCTGAGGCTCTTGACAACTCCACACGGAACGGGGATCCCGTTGATAGAAGCCGGTCGATGCCGGTCTTGTAAGTGATAAAGAGCCGGTGTTACGGTAGATAGGCCTGAATATCTCTGCTGTAAAAGCCGGTTCGACCGGGAGATGTTCACTCACTCGGTTAAGTCGGATCACTTTGGCGGGGCAGTAAATAGTTGGAGGACTAGCACGGGCCAAGATATGTCAGTCAAAGTTGGGGTTTGGCAGGGGAATCTGGAGTTCTCCACAGCAGTTGGATATCAAGGGTTGTTTCTAGAGATTGATGATAGTAATTATTTGAAACAATGAGGGATTTACTTTGTCTGTTGAGTTGATAGGAGTCATGTTTACTGATGCTGGTCTCATAGTTTCTACTCCCAGATCAATTACCGCGGTCTCTAGCCGCGCATTGGACCAAACTTTCGGCTCCGAAGGAAATAAGACGCACATAGCACAACTGGACATTGGCTGTGAAAGGAAAGACGAATGTCTGATAAGCAGGCTGGCACTTGGTTCAAACAAACCTGGCTCTTTAAACAGGTGATAATGTCTGCAACACCGTCGCTGGCTAGCATTCTTGGCCACGTACGTTCTTAAAGACAGTGATATAAAGTGAATTGAAGCGTAGGAAACGATAGAAGCGTACGTCAGTCAGAGAACTAGTCCGTCACGATACCCCACAACGTCATTCTGCTGAATCTTGGGGTGAGTGTGGATCGTCATTCACAATGTAACGGAACGATACGAGTAATATCATTTGCTGCCACTAGATCGTCATGTACTACAAAAACCTAGATACAGTCTAACCCAACAATGGGAGCGATCCTCCATCAACGGCTTTTAAAATGCCTTGTTCCCCATGACATGAAAAGTTGCTCTTTCTGACCTCACTTGGCACCCTCGACCTACACCAGCTACCAACATGGAGAGCCAGCATACCCCACGGGATAGAAATGTCCTTATTGACGATTCAGCTGCTTTGGAACAACTCGGTCATAAACAGGAACTTCAACGAAACTTTTCCAAGATCTCTCTTCTGGGCCTCGCCTTCGCCATCCTCAATACATGGACTGCTCTATCCGCCTCTATCGGCCTTGCTCTCCCTTCCGGAGGACCTAGCTCTGTAATATGGGGGCTGATTGTAGCGGGAATATGCAATCTATGTCTTGCGGCTCCTTTGGCTGAGATGCTCTCGGCTTACCCAACATCTGGAGGCCAGTATCACTGGAGCGCTATCCTCGCCTGGCCACGATGGTCAAGAGGTATCAGCTACGTTACGGGATGGATAAACACGAGCGGATGGGTGGTCTTGACAGCAACTGCTCCTCTCCTGGGCAGCACCTTTATCATCGACACAATCACTTTTATGCATCCAACATACGAAGTCAAGCCGTGGCACCAGTTTCTCATTTATCTTGCCTTTACTCTGATAGCACTCGCTCTCAACGCCTTTGCCAACCGAATTCTGCCTCTTTTTAACAAAGCCGCTTTCATCTGGAGTCTTTCTGGCTTTGTCATTATCAGTATCACTGTCTTGGCTTGTGCTGCTCCTAATTTTCAAAGTGGAGGGTTTGTTTATGGAAGGTTTATCAATGAGGTGGGTTGGCCCGATGGTCTCGCCTGGTTGCTTGGACTTCTTCAAGGTGCTTTTGCTTTGACTGGATTTGATGCTGCAGCTCACATGATTGGTACGTTTTGAATATCTTCCGATACTGAAGTAACGTATGCTGACTCGATTATAGAGGAGATTCCCAATGCTCGAGTAGAAGGACCTAGGATCATGATCTGGTGCATTCTCATCGGCATGTTCTCTGGCTTTATCTTCTTATCCTGCCTTTTATTCGTCCTCAACGATATCCAGGTTGTTATCGATTCTCCCGCTGGTCCTCTTTTGCAGATGTACTTCGATGGCACCAACAGTAAGGCCGGAAGTGTTTGCCTCATCGTATTCTCTATCGTCTGCATGGTGTTTACGGCAACAGCCATAATGACCACCAGCTCTCGCATGACTTATGCTTTTGCTCGCGACAGAGGCCTACCGTTCAGCAGCGTCTGGGCGAAAGTCCATCCTACCCTTGATGTGCCTCTCAACGCCCTTCTTTGGACTACAGCCTGGGTTATCATTTTCGGTCTGATTCTTCTAGGAAGCTCTAGTGCTTTCAACGCAATTACTGCCGCTTCTGTCGTTGCTCTTGGTTAGTAACTTCTTAGTATGAATGTCATTTGATGTTGACTAACATTTCAAAGGTGTCACTTATGCAATCCCCCCCTTCATCCACCTCTGTCGCGGCGGAAACATGCTCCCCGAAGACAGACCTTTCAAGCTAAGCACTCCTGTGCGGTGGATTTGTAGTATAGTTGGTATCTGCTGGGCAATTCTCACCACTGTTCTCTTCGTCTTCCCACCTGAGCTACCTGTCACCCCCAGTAACATGAATTATTGTATAGCTGCCTTCGGAATTATTCTTCTGATTGCTGTTATTACTTGGGTCTTTGACGGAAGAAAACACTACAAGGGACCTCGCGTGGAAATCAATATGGATGGTGCCACTCTGGAGGGTGCATCTATGGCTGACACAACCTGCACTTCAAATGCCGAAGACTATACGAAGAATATTTGATTTAACAGCCTAAGGTTTATATATAAAAGACATAATTCTAGAGTATTATATCCAATTTATTCCCTCTTTTTCTAAATCTTGATAGGTGATATCTTATATTTCCTAATAATCTTTATCAAGTGCGGCTTACACCACACGTCTATGATCGACAGGGAAATCAGCCCCGTAGAGGAGAACCCTGCAATGGAGATGCAGCGGACTCGCGAGACTCTCTCTTGCACTATAGTCAACCAAAGGGAAATAATCTCTAGTCCAAACGAGCAGATCTTGTGGATATCATTGTTTCATCTTAATTTCGCCATGAGATACGACTATGACCCTCTGCTACCACCTGGCCAGATACGGTTGCTCACGATCAATCCCAGTCGCGAGACTATGGTAACAGCCCGATTGCACACTGTCAATATCGACAACTGCCCTCTGTATGAATGTCTCTCTTACACTTGGGGCGGACCGCAGTCGGATGAGACAAGTGAGGCATGGTCAAGACCAACTGAGATCATGCTTATCGACGGACTCGAAATGCCTATCAGAAAGAACCTAAATAACGCACTCGTTGCACTGCGTCAAGCTGACATGCTTGGTCCAATCTGGATCGATGCTCTCTGCATCAATCAAGACGATATAGAAGAACGAAACAGCCAAGTAGCCCAGATGGCGCGAATTTACAAAATGGCAGAAGAGGTCATCGTCTGGCTAGGCCACGAAGAAGCATACACTCGAGAGGCCGTGGCCAACATGAAACGAATACCCATCAGCCGCCAAGACCTTCTCTCAGATGATTTTGTAACTATGATAGACAATGCCTTTGCAGCATGTGACTTCTCAGACTCGGATATGATCGGTATCGCCCGTTTCTTTAGCGAACATGCATGGTTTGGCCGAACATGGACACTTCAAGAGATGTGGCTAGCTCGCAGCTTGCGATTCTTATGTGGAAGCATCTCAGCCTCTTTAAACGTCATCTTCTCAGGAAGTAGCGTTGCACACAGCTGTTACGTCTTCTGCAGCATCTCTGAAGAGATTCAAAAAAGTCCAGGGCACACATGGCTTACAAACTTCGTCTACGACCTGATGGCGAAACTCAAAGAGGAGGCCAATGGCGACTCGGATCCAGTTTCTATTGGTTTTGAAGCAAGCTATCACTGTGAAAGACATGCTACAGACCCAAAGGATAAGGTGTATGGGCTTTTGGCAATATCTGGTAATTACTCTCTAGTTTGCTTCCCATTGGTGATTGAACTGACTGTGGTTCTAGATACAACGACAAACTTCACTGAACCTATAGTTGCAGACTATTCAAAAAGTGTCCAGGAGGTCTTCTCAACAGCCGCAGCGCACTGCTTACTCAATTTACCAGGCTGGCGAGGCCTTGGAAGTATTGGGGACAGGAACGAATATCGTATCCAAGGACTACCATCCTGGGTTCCCGACTATACTCAAGCTGTACCTTGGAGACTTCTTCGAAGATCACGGTCTGACATGTTCAAGACCGCAATTCATGGAGAGCTCGAAATTCAGTACGATATTAGTTCGCCGTACACACTCTCTTCCCCGTACCATGGCTTTGATACTATAACAGCCGTCACCACAGCGTACTGGGAAGGTGACGAAGGATTCCCTCAAATGGTTGAAATTATAAACCTCGCCCTTGGATCTTTGCACGCCAAGACACAAGATAATGACGATCTGACCAGGGTTCTCGGAAGGACCCTAACGGCCGATCAAGCAGGGCTATATGACGATACTGCATACGACTTTATCAGTCAGTTTGGAGAAATAACATACTGCATGCTGTGGTTGAACATTGCGAAAAAGGACCGCACTCTGGCAATCCAGTTGCTCCAAGACCCCGAAATTAGCCTCTCACCAGCTTTGTCATTAATAGGGATACGGAACGGCTCGGACTTGATATCGAGGCTCCTACAGCCTTATAGATATCTGTACCAAACAGAACAACAAATCAGGATAGGATCTCGATTCAGGAGACAGAAAATGGGATATACAGGTCGACACCAACAACAAAAGACTTCAACTTCGTCTATCCGCCTCGACTGGGGGTCTGCCTCGGACGGTAGATGCCTCTTCCGTACGGAGAGGGGGCATCTCGGCCTTGCACCTCGCACCGCCCGGGTCGGTGATCAAGTGGGCATATTGCAGGGAGCTGAAGTCCCGCATGTGTTTCGTCGAGTATCTGAGGATTCGAAAGATGATTTGAGTTTGGTTGGGGATGCGTATGTTTATGGAATTATGTATGGCGAGTTGAAGGCCGAGGAACTTGAGTATAAGTGTATCATGTTACACTGAGTAATTGCGTATTGTGGATAGGTAGGCTGGGATTTCACTGACTGGCTCGAGCGAGATGGAGTGTTATCGTTTTTCGAGAGCATTTTATCAAGTTCAGACTTGACATCCTGGGAAGCCAGTTTCTGTAGCCAAGCACTGCGTCGGTCAGAAGGGGCGAGGGTTCCGTCCAAGAGGTTCCTCGATGTCCCCCTAAAACCTGCACGGCTCCTATAAGGGGAGTCCGGCCGCTGAACTGTAAACTGAATGCTTTGACTTCGATGCCATAGCGTTTCACCCATCTATTGGCAATTCTTCCGTCACTATGCACGATACTGTCGAAAGTCCAAGCAACAATTATGAGAGAAAGCAGAGCAACACCATCCCAGCCTTTCTGAGCAGCGACATATGTCATTATGGCAAGTTGCAGAACTTCTAGAACTCCTAAGCCGTATGCCTCCCAGCCGCGCAAAGGCGAGTTAAAGCTCTGGATCATGGTCTTGTTAACCATAGTGTCGATAATACCACGGGAGCCGAAGAGGCCACGGGTAAGAAGGGCGGTTCAGCACCGTTGGCGCCGAAACTAGCTGGCGGGTTTTGTGAAGCCATGTTTGGCGCGTGGCTGGATACAACTTTCAATAAGAAAAGTACCATGTTTCTAATTCTCTCGTATAGAGATGTGCCGGCGACGGTGTATGTAAAAATGGCTCACTGAAATCCATGTCTTTGGCTGCCTAATCAATGAGATCCTGGCCTTTTCCAACAAAGTGGAAATACATTCGTATAGCTTGGGTCAGCCATCATTAGGCATCTTCCGTGGCAATCGACAAATACACATTCGATGGTTGAGTAGTTCGAGCGAAATACCTCCACTCCAGTATTCCGTGCTTTTTATTACAAACGATCTACATGCTACGATGAGCACCATTAAAGATCCACTTGAAACAAGATGTCGACTCATTTGGGAGGGAATGTGCCGCGCCTGGGCCGCGCTCATTGAAGAAAAAAGAAGAGACGATGCCCAGGAGCGGGAAAATGAGGAACGAAAACACGTGGAAGCAGACGATTCATCTGAAGACGGCGTAGTAGAAGATGATATCAGCGACAATGGAGACCCAATCGAGTCTTCTGACATCAGCATCTCTGTCGATGATCACGATGGACACGTCAACTCGACAAT
The DNA here is from genome assembly GCA_014822075.1 of Fusarium buharicum. Lineage (NCBI taxonomy): Eukaryota > Fungi > Ascomycota > Sordariomycetes > Hypocreales > Nectriaceae > Fusarium > Fusarium buharicum. Next base: position 18,777 of record JAATHB010000296.1, on the reverse strand, counting down.
TGATAAACTTTTGAGACCTATACATGAAGACCACCAACGTTGGGAATGTATGGATGCCTCACTAGGCCATTTGTTAAATTGCCGTGTTCCCTCTTGGGAAAAGTCAAACCTCGAACCTGTTTTTAAAGCGGTCACTATCGTCAAAAGGCTTCCAAAATCACCTCTGCAGCTGTCGGCCGACTTATGGTCTGCACGAGAGGGCGATGTGGCCGACGAGGGTGGAAAAGCCGAGAAAGACAACTCCTCGACACACGCATCTGGAGAAAGCCAGTGGAAGAAGCACAAAGCAACAACTCTGGTTGACAGCAATACAGTACGACTGGCTCTGTTGACAGCTTTTCTTGATCAGAAGTCTCACCGAGGCCTTTGCGATGCCGCAAGCGTCTACTCCAACCTTCTTTCGGAGATTATGGACAAAATCACGGCTATGAAGAAGGCTGCGTCGATGGAAACTGGTAAATTAGTATCCGATGATTCTTATAACACTGCCAGAATCTTCGTCTGGACTGCATGGCAACGCTGGCTACAAGTATCAGGATATTATCTCTTTGGAACAAGGTTGCGACGCGAGCGTACCCACGAAGACTGGGCTGGGTCCTCACTAGAGCCATACAAGGAGCTAGAATTCTGTGCTACTGGCAATTCAATGAAAGCCATAGATCAAGCAGAAGGGGCGTGCAGATATATGTGCCGACACTCGTTTGACCTAGTCAGGCTAAGCATACCCGGCAGTCACGATCTCCAGACCGTTGTTCATCGTTATAATAGCCAATTCGGAAAGAGGACTGCTAGGTGTCACCAGAAGGGATCTATATGGTATCATTGCGAGCCCACGATGGCATTCTGCATCCGATGCATCAAAGCGTCACCAAAGGATCAATCCGCCCATGACCAAGCATGCTCAGGTCATTGCCAGAAACTTGTGTGGGATGAGGAATCTTACCGGAATACGGAACTCTCGAGAAGTGTCGATATATCATTGCCTCAGAAAAGTGCGACCTTGAGGTACCGAAGAGCAACGAATCGAACACTAGCGATATCTCATGTTTGGAGTCATGGGCAAGGTGGAAGACCCGAGGATGGTTTCAATGAATGCCTCCATAATCGATACTCAACCATCGCCTCGAGGCTGGGGTGCGATTCCTATTGGATCGATGCTGCTTGTATCCCGTCAGATGAACTTCTTCGGGCTGAGGCCATCAAGACCATCGACCCGACTTTCAGGGATAGCAAGGTGACACTGATTTGTGACAAAGACATTATGAGCATTGACTGTCAGGATATGTCAAAGGAGCAATGTGAAACTTTAATTTCTGTGTTACTTCTAAGCGACTGGAATATTCGAGCATGGACACTCCTTGAGGGTATTCGAGGGAACAAATCAATCCATCTCTTGTCCAAGAACAAAAACCCAGTTGCTCTGAAAGACATTCTTTCTGTATTATATAAGGAGGGGAGTATCGACCTGTGCGGGGTACTGCTCGGGTCACCTCACCTATTGCCAATGGGAGAGGAAATCAATGCTGTCGAGCTTGAAAGAGCAGGAGTCATGCTTAGTCGGCGGTTTGCCTCTCGACCAGGCGACGACATTGTTATATGGAGCCTTCTTTGTGACGATAAGGTGGTGGTAAAGCAGCCAAAGCTGTTCTGGAGAAACAGGTTGGGCTGTTCTGTCAAGTCAGGCTTCTTGATGTCGACATGCGAGCGAGTCAAGGGGGTACGAGGATTGAGTTGGGCTCCGTCGTCCCCCTTTGCAGATCCATTAGCCATCAACATTTCCTCAGCAAGTTTCGCTCCATCGGATGCCAGGATTTATGCACCATATGATGGCAGCGGCACTGTGGCCGTGAAACCCGCGGAAGTGAGTGCTCGCGATTGCAATACTGCACTTCACCTCCGGGGGTATTGGTCCGTTTACGTCGTTCGGCCATCAGACTTCAACCGAACCCTCAAGGTACCCAACTCATGCTGGGATAGGGCTGAAAAGCTCTTACAGTCTAAAGAATACAAAAGGGTCATTTTGATTCGACCCATATTCTTGCGGCCCTACCATGTCGGGCACATGGATTCCTCCTTTACAGGACCACAACATGTGAACCATGGGGGAGAAACGCCAGTGGCGATCTGTGCAACGAAGGATGACAGAAAATTTTTTGACGTTTATGGTATGCAAACGGAGCTCCAAGATATTAATGAGTTATGGCGTGAAGAGTGGGAATGGAAAGGCGTGTATAAGGAAGCACCTGCTGGGAGTATTAATGCGAGCAGGTTTAAAGTTAGGATGTTGAGGATTATTTAATCAAAGAAGCACTAAATCAAACCATCACTATCCTTTCGGTAGGCTATGGAAAAACAGAACAGTCCTTCCTCCAGCCTTCACAAAGCAGTCAACCTTCTGTTAAGTTCGTCACGTCTTCTTCACTACAGCTGGCGTTTGTCTGCTATGCCAGCAGCATGAGCACTCTCAATAAACCTTTTGAAATATCCCGATAGCCTACCATAGCCCCTCAGCTTCTCTCCCATCCTCTGACTGATCTCTTCTGCCTCCGCCGGCCACTCATCTGTACTTTGATGATATGACTCAGTCAAAAGCTTGCTAGCCTCTTGAACTGATACTAGAAAGACGATAAGAGCAGGAGACAAACCAGGCTGATAAATTATTTCTGTGACTGCGCTGAGCCTGCGCTGAGTTGTCCTGAGTAGAAGCGGCGATGTATCACGTGCGTGCATTGTCTAGATTCGTGCCGTATAACAGCTGGATTGACCTGAATTTCACATTGACAAATCTGGCACTAGATGCCAATTCTTTATTGACCACAAAGATGTCTTCGTATAGGCTTGGCTCAAATCTACCGCGATTCTAGTATTTTGGCTAGTGTCAAAACTCCAGATGAATCCACTTACTCATGGCTTTATCCGACATGATGCGGATAGCACCGGACCCTAAAGCATTTAGAACTCAGCAGGGTAGTCTAACTCTTATACTTGACCAACTATATTCAATCATTACCCAAATGCACTTGCGCAAAGTGACCACCTGACTCGAGAAAATCTGACTGGCATAGACTTGGGTAATCCGTAATTACTTTCGTCTTGAATGCCAGCGATAGATCTGAATGGAACCCTTGAGCTTTCCATGTCTCAGCCTCTTGACGCTACGACGGTACTGGCGACTGCCAACTGTCAACCTAATTTCGAGTTACTGTACGGATATTGTACCTTGCGGCGCCATTCGAGTGTCGCAAGCATGAGACGTAAGAACTGAGTCGCTTATCATTCATAACAATCATTACGAGAAACAGTCAAAGCCTTGGTAGTTACTTGTCAATTAACGTATAACTTTGTGTTCTTGCGGGGCTTATAAAGCGCAAGATCAAAGGCACAGGGTCTGATATCAACCATTGACTGTGGTCATATAGAGAAATGGCCGAAGAAAAGAATACAAGAATCGTATGTTCAATAATAAATGGTATCAACACATGAATTAACCTATCATCTCTTGTCATTCCTCCCAGTCGTGACGTGGTTCATGTCATAAATCGTAATGTTGTAGTGACCCTTTGCCCCAACGCCAATCGGATGGTCGAGTCAATTCTGGGCAATTGAAGTGGTAGAGTATAGACAATCGTAAATATATAAGCCGCATAAAAGCGTAGGCTGCTTGTCCATTGCAAACACTTATTGTCGTTGTTCTGTATGTGTATGTCGCAAAAAGCACTTAGACGTAGTATCGTGTTCTATCGCGATCAGATCCGTAGTAACCAGGCGATCGTCCACGTCGACCGCTACGACCACTTCGAGATGTCGACTCTCTAATAACGACTGGAGGAGGCATCGACATGCTGGACCGATGCGATCGCCTGCTCCGAGAGCGGTGATGATGTCGTCGAGGCTGATCCTCCTTGTAGTGATACCACTTCTCACGTTCCTGAGGCGGGGCACCAAGATTGAGGCACGAACGAATAATCCAGAGAAGAAGAAGAAAGCCAGCAATAGAACCAATGACGATACCAGCAATGGCACCGCCGCTCAACGTTTGGGCATCGTCGCCATCGTCAGAGGTAGAGACAACAGTGACAGTCTCTGGGTTTTGCCGAGCCACTAGAGTTGGAGGTTGAGAAAGCGTAGGCGAAGAGAGGGCTCTGGCGAGGATCTGACCTAGGCCCAGATCTTGTGGAGAGGAGAGCGGAGCCATTAGAGCTGATCTTTTGGTGTTGTTGAGACAGAACGAGAGGGACGGAAGAGATGCTCAACCTTGACAAGAGGAATCTACACGCAATATAACTGCGTAGCTCTAATTCATGAGGGATAAAACTCGCAAAGCAAGGGAGGCTGGGGATGAAAAGAAACCTATAAAATGAGAGCTTTTGGACGTCATAACCTCATCAACATCTACAAAGAATCCGTCATCACCGATCCCAAGTCCAAAAGAAGCCGTCTCTCACAACAATCCTTGCAGATCCTGGATAAAACCTCTTTAGCTGCAACCCTACAAGTCAAAGCTCAAAAGCTAATGCACCTATCACGATCCTTTCTCTCGGTGATTGACTGAATCTCTATGACGTCTATGCCCCTCGTTTATTGTCTTTTTACCAGCCCTCCTCTTCAGCTTTATATCCCTGTCCTTTTCTGACCTAGTTCAACACTCAATTCAAGGAACTTTTGACACTAACAAACGGCAGTGCCTGGAACTGATTCACAAAAACGAGGAGCTTTTGCTACGCGATTGAGCTTCTATTGGTTCGTATCGATTAAACTTCCCTTGTCAGAAAAGCCTCGGTTAATTAGTTGCATCCAAGGAACTGCACGATTTTCTTGTCAGATGCTACCCACGTTTATGTGTTGTGCATCGATTATCCCTACATTGTTTGCTATGCTTGTTTCAATTGGGTGCATGGCTTTATTTTCCTCCGAGACATCCGCCTTCTTGTTTCAAGGCTTTTCCTTGATGCTTGACCAATGGCATTATAGATAAAAAGAGACCGGTTCACTTCACGTTATATCTCACGTTATAGAATTGCAACTTCTTTGTCAGCTGTAGCAATTACTTGTCAATTTAACCCTGAGGCGGCTGAGATTCTAGTGAGACTAGAGATGAGTTATATCTAGACTTACCATCTATTTCAAAATCAGTCTCGGGTATTTCACAACTCAACTTAGTTAAAGATAGGTTTAGTAGGTGTAACTGGAACTTGTCAGTTCTAGGAACTGGGCAGTTACAAGATATAGCCTGCCTCTTTCATTTTCCTAAATAGAGAATAGGTATTAACTAGGCAGCATCCCTATCTATCTAGTAAAGTAACCTACCAGAACGCCAACGTTACAGAAAGAAAATTAATTGTAAATGCGATTAGAATTCAATCTAAACCTGTCCGAACTATTCAATATTGCCTGGCGTGCTAAAATAGATGATAGGTCTTTCAAGCAATCTTGAATAACACAAGCGAGAGCAGACAACTACAGTCCAGAATCCTATCTAGTACAACTGCGAATACATAGCCCGGGATAAAAGAAAATAATTAAAGGCAGTGAAATCATAGTGATTATAGCCTATTTAGAACTTTCAAATCAATCATCATCGCCCATATGGTCAAATCGTACTTGAAATCGTTGTGCCTGAAAATCACGACGTGTTCCCTTTACTCGAGCCGCTGTTGCTGGCTATCAGCAAGATACTTGCATATGATATGAGTGTTAATTAATTAAGTTGTCTATACCTCTAAATTCTCGATATTTGCATAAAAGATGTAAGATACTTTCAAACTTAATAGATATATAAGCACTATATTACTTTGTCTACTTGACAATATGACTTGTATGTAAGTAAAGATGACCTGAATTGCCTCACCCTCTAAAAGGTAAGTGTTTTACTCCGTTTTGCGTGCTCTTAATGATAAGTCATGATATTTCCAGCTCACTATTGCGTAGTACTCATGTGGAGGCGCGGTAAAGCGCGGCTATGAACGCGGACCGAAACGAGTAATAATAACCCAATAAGCTTGTATTCCGCCATTTCGGTTACTCACAAGAGGGGATATATATGACAAGTTTGGCCATGTTACCGTTGGTGTGTGACCTTTCAAATAGATCAAAGTTCAATGTCTAAAACACCTTCTCGCCAACAACATTCTTCCTATATATAAGCCAAAATGACACGCACCTTTCGACTCGCAGTCTTGGAATGCGATACACCATTCCCTTCAGTAAATGCAGCGCGTGGTTCATACGGAGACATCTTTCGTGATCTCCTCACCAAAGGTTTGAAGGATGAAGCGTTAGGGTCCAAGGGAAACGATGTGAATCTTGAGCTTAGTAAATGGGACGTCGTCACTGCTCAGGAATATCCAAACCCCGAAGACGTTGACGGATTTCTTTTGACTGGAAGTAGTACGTGATATGAATTCTTCAAAGTTCTATCAACAGGACTAATGCGGTGCAGAACATACATCCTTCGCAGACGACCTTTGGATTTTGAAGCTTGTCGACTACGTGAAGCAAGTATACACAACGACGCAGAAACCCATTGTGGGGATCTGCTTTGGTCATCAGATCATTGGCCGCGCTCTCGGTGCAAAGGTCGCAGTCAGTCCTGGCGGTTGGGAAATATGTGTTGACAGAATCAACCTCAACGAAACGGGCCAGAAGCTCTTGGGCGTCTCATCCCTCGTAAGCACCTCCGAAACATTTAACAAAATACCTCTAACCGTGAAATCAGGGTCTTCATCAAATGCACCGCGATGCAGTCCTAGAAGTCCCCAAAGGCCTAGTCAGTCTGGGCAGCAGCAACAGATGTGAAGTACAAGGACTTTACCAGCCCAAACGCATCATCTCATTCCAAGCTCATCCCGAATTTGATGATTTTATCATGGAGGAAATTATGGAGGCGAGATATGAGCAAAAGATCTTTACAAAGGAGATGTATGAAGAAGGTATAACGAGAGCGCGGGCAGCGCATGATGGCGTTCTTGTATCAGCTAAGATCTGGGAATTTCTTCTGGAGTAAGAAGGCGGTTTGTTCAATTGACTCATGTTCCAAAAACTATTCGCATAAAGCTACAGCTGTTGCGTTATGTTGCGTCGGAAAATCACACTCTCGAAGATAATAGTCTCATGCGATAAGTGTATGCGCAGTCGGCTTTATTGCATGTGCCCCAAGGACTCTATCGTGTACGTAACGAGGCGGGTATCTAAAAATAACAGTGTCCTTTCACGCAAAAGAGATCCAAATCTGCCGCTCACGCATTGCCCTGCACAGCGTCCACGGGCTAACCTGCTCTGGCGGCTTCTGCCAGATATGCTCCAATAACACCAACGTCTGTCTCATATTCCCCAGACCAATCGTGTCTAACATAGTTTGTAGGCGTGTCCTTAGAACCTGCTGGACCGCTGCGTCAGATGTGCTGCAGCCGATAACAGCGAGCGGCCAGCAGAGACTTGTATTTATCCTCACTGTGGCGGGGAATTGGTCAAGTAGTGTGACTGCCTCAGCGACGGTGGATTCTACCAAAGCGCGTTGGAGACTACCATCGGGCTGTTGATGGGGTTTGCCGAGCACAGTCCAAAGATATAAAAGCGCAGCTTGCTTCCAGACTAAACCAGCGAGACGGGAGTACGGACTGACGGAAGCGTCAGGGAAGAAACCCATGACTTGAGATTGTAGAAAGGCAAAGTTGACAATGTTATCAGGGCTCGGTGTAATTTGTCCGTCGGCGGTTGAAGCCATGTTCTGGCCCAGGTGAAAGATTTGGGATATGAGGATGAGTAGTTCAAGCCAGCACCCACACAGCTGACCAACGTATTTCCTCGCAACAAGATTCCTCGCCCTGACTTCTATATCAGGGCTGAGTAATGACTGTGAGTTGTACTGAGGATCGATCGAGATCATACTCGTAGCAGCTATGTGCATATAGTACTCGATGAGAAAGTCAGGCAAATCATCGTATGCCTGATTCTGCGAACTTGTGAGCAACGTGCTCACCAGCGACTTTGCCGCTGTAAGATGATCAAATATTGTACCAAGGACGTCTCCTTTAGCGACCTAAAGCAAGTTAGTCAATAATCGCACAGGGATACATGTGGTGCGGACCTCAGTTAAGCACATGATAAGACTCCCGACTGTCAAGACGAGAGTATTCTCAGCATTTCCAGAAACATATTCATCAACGACATTCCTAAACATGCGTAACGAGTCTGTGTAGTACCTCTGGGCAATCTCATCGCTTGGATGCCGCTCCGCCGACGCTTGACGATGTGCAGCGCTCTGAGCAAGGATGAGTTGTAGCACCAGAGGTTTTGAAAAGGCGAGGGGGATGAGTTTGGCGATAAAGGGGTTTACGTCTGTTGAGCCGTTGCCCATGCTGTTGGCTGTTCGTGATAGGTAGTAGCTAAGCAGTTCATAGGATTGATGTCCTTGTTCTGGTAGCATCGACATTGGCATAGCCATGGCTCCATTCAACGACAATGCTGCATCAGAGGCCGGTTGCACAGCAAGGGTGAGAGCATTAGCAGTATCTTGATCATAGTTCGTGACGACAGTTGCAGAGTCTGACGACGATGAAGGAGAAGGCTGAACATCATCATCAACCTCAGCCTCAAAGACGCGATCAGCCTCACCATCCACATCGGCCATCTGGGTGTCCCCAGAAACCGGTGAGTTGGTGTCATTCTGGGGCAAGCCAGGGTTCTCTGTGATAGCTGGGTCCGTCTCGGACTCGGCCTCCGGTAATGCCGGGTCAATGGCCGAGTCTGTATCATGACTGGCCAGTACAGGCCGGCGGTGAGTAGTAGAAGATATACTCTGCTGCGAACTTGACGAAGCAGCACCAAAAGAAGGCCGTGATGGCCTACTAGTCGAAGACGTTGATGAACTATCAGTGGGTTCAGGCCAGATACAGTCGAGCTTATTGCGTTTGCAACCGCTGCAGATAGGTTTACTACATTTCACATGAGTCAAAAATTGAATACTAAAAATAAGTAAATTGATAGTACCTTTCATCACACTTCTTTTTGCGCTTCCTACAGGTAAAGCAGCCGGTCCTACTGCGGATAATAGGCATGGCACGCATGCCTGAGGCTGACGAGGGGTTTGGTGTCATAGCCGCGTTTTGCCACGCACGCGGCTCGGCTGGGGGGAGCCACAGCGGGCACAGGCACAGCAAGTTTGCAAACAAATTGCTTAGCTGAGAAGAAAGGGGAAACAAAAAAAATTGGTAGAGCGCGATTTAGAACACAGAAAGTTGTCAATCGGATCGTGGCTCCGGAATAAGCGAGAACGGGTTTCCGTGGAGTGGAGAGGAATCCTTCTAGACTACGACTACTGAGAAACAAGGTTACATAAGTTTACCCTATAGTGTTTCTCACCGAGATAAACTTCAACAGGTACGTAGTGGGGGAAGAATGATAACCAAAGTACCTCTAAGTAACTCACTTCCGGCCCTCCAACACCGTACTCCGAGGAAACATGTGGACCCCGCGTTACATTCCTCCAGATCTTAGAACTCGGTGACGTTTAAGCCGTGACTCGGTGACATTGGAGCCATGTGTCTTGTGTACGTACTACTCTCCGATGTCATGTCTGGAACTCATGAGCCGAAGTGCGGCGAACAAGGCGTTTGCTCGGACTCTCTTATTAGATCTTGGAGTCTGCTCTAGCTTGAACCTATTATTCACGAAAGTGTAGTGTAACTAATTACTTTTCCATTTTCTTTCTTTTCATTTTCTCTGCTTTGACAACAAAGATACCCATACTTCAGTCAGTCACCATGATGAACATGAGGGCTCTTCGGCAGCAATGCCTTCGCAACAAGCCATCTCTGGCCACTCGCGTATCAACCAGAACCTTTGCTTCTCAGACAGATGTATGATAAACTCCCATTCATCTCTTACCTCAAACTAACACTCTACAGCTCCTCGGTGCCAGCCTCCAAAATGGCGACCCTGAGATTCACGCCATTCTCAAGCGCGTAAGTTGTCCTCAATAACACATCAATTGACACCCTCTAACCCATTTACAGGAAGAGAAGCGCCAGAACCACTTCATCAACCTCATCCCCTCCGAAAACTTCACCTCTCGATCCGTTCTCGACGCTCTAGGCAGTGTCATGCAAAACAAGTACTCAGAGGGCTACCCCGGAGCACGATACTACGGTGGAAATGAGCACATCGATGAGGCAGAGCGTTTATGCCAAAGACGCGCTCTCGAGACTTTCCGTCTTGACCCTGAGAAATGGGGTGTCAACGTTCAGCGTAAGTCACATTCAACCTCCTTCAAACATCATACTAACACCCACAGCCCTCTCTGGATCTCCTGCCAACCTCTACGCCTACTCAGCCATCCTCAACACCCATGAGCGCATCATGGGTCTCGATCTTCCCCACGGAGGCCATCTCTCCCACGGCTACCAGATCCCCGGAAAGAAGATCTCCACGATCTCAAAGTACTACGAGACATTCCCCTACCGACTCAACGAGGAGACTGGTCTGATCGACTACGACAAACTGCGCGAGAATGCTCTTCTGTATCGTCCCAAGGTTATCGTCGCAGGTACATCTGCCTACTCGCGCCTCATCGACTACGAGCGCATGCGTGCCATCGCCGACGAGGCTGGCGCATACCTTCTGTCCGACATGGCTCACGTCTCCGGCCTTGTCGCCGCCGGCGTTATTGGAACACCCTTTGAGGATTCTGATATCGTGACTACTACCACCCACAAGTCCCTTCGTGGACCCCGCGGCGCCATGATCTTCTACCGCAAGGGCGTGCGCAGCACCGATAAGAAGGGCAAGCAGATCATGTACGACCTCGAGGGCCCTATCAACGCCTCCGTTTTCCCCGGTCACCAGGGTGGTCCTCACAACCACACCATCACCGCCCTCGCTGTGGCTCTCAAGCAAGCCCAGACACCCGCTTTCAAGGAGTACCAGGAGCAGGTGCTCACCAACTCCAAGGCCCTGGCCAAGCAGCTCTCTGAAGGTCTAGGCTACAAGCTTGTATCCGGCGGAACTGATAATCACCTTGTTCTCGTGGACCTCAAGCCCAAGGGCCTCGACGGCGCACGTGTAGAGCGTGTTCTTGAGTTGGTCGGCGTAGCGAGCAACAAGAACACCGTTCCCGGAGACCGATCTGCGCTGAAGCCAGGTGGTCTCCGTCTCGGCACCCCCGCCATGACAACACGAGGTTTCACAGGCGAAGACTTCAAGCGCGTAGCCGACATTGTAGACCGAGGCGTGCAGATCACCCTCGCCGTTGACAAGGACGCTCGAGCAGCCGCTGAGGCCAAGGGAGCCAAGAACCCCGGCACTGTCAAGAACTTTTTGGAGTATCTTGGAGATGGATCGCAGGTCAAGGAGATTGAGGCGCTGCGCAACGAGGTTGCTGAATGGGTTGGAGGATTCCCTCAGCCCTGGCTTGAGTCATGATGGGTTGGGGAATGATGAATAGTAAAGGATTAAGGCGTTTGGGAAATTTTGTAGTTATGAGAGTTGAATTAACATGAGATCAAGATAATTTTACGTATTCATAGTGTGTTGTATTGTTGTTTTGACGTTCTATCATAAGACCATTTGTCTCTCCACATGTGATGAAGCTGTGATCATGGCGGACAATTAGACCTTTACCAAATTGACCTTTAACAACAACACAAATGTCATGAAAACTTAGACAATTGACACATTCTGTAAGTTCTAACCCTAACTTTAGAAATTTCTGCTACACTTTTTTCTCCGTGATCAAATTCCGAAGTCAACCACCTCGGAGATTCATCTTCCCAAGCTCCCCCGCAGCCAAGAACCCTTCAGGCCAAAGCTCATCCTCGCAATCTGGGGTATCAGGAACTTGACTCAGTGATTTTTAAAGTATCATATACTTCCCCACCAGGCGGCTAAAGCACATCATGACCAGAGATAACAAGTATCTCTACCCCCACACGTGGAGACACACAAGTCCCTTCATGACCTGATATCCCCGCCCATCTCCAACTCATATGACGCTACGAAAACGCCTTCTCTGACGGGGGCCGGACTGTGACTCCGAGGTACAAGTACCAAGTAGACGGATGCGTCCCGTCGCCGAAGACGGGGCCCAAGGAGATTTTAGAGTGTAAATTGACCATCATCGTCATTTCACTTACTCCTCACTCATCCAATTGTTCATCACTCAATTCACATCTCATCACATCCTCTCACTCTCACACAATGTCTGGTTTCTTTGCGCGTCAAGCTTGGGCTTCTGCCTCTAAGCTCCGATCTTCTGCTCTGCGAGCGCCCAAGACTGCTTTTGCGTGTCAAGTCAACGCTGCTCCTCGACGATGCTTTTCAGTCTCCATGAACCGTAAGTCCTCACTTTACCGTCAATTCAATTTATCAATTGATCCTAACACTTTCAGTCCTCGCGAGAAAATACACCGAAAGCCATGAATGGGTCGACCTAGCCGCCGATGGCAAGACCTGTAAGTCTTCCTCCTCAAAATTACAAACCAAACAGTCAATTAACATCTCAGGCACAATTGGCATCTCCAACTTCGCCGCCGCTGCCCTCGGCGACATCGTCTACGTCGAACTCCCCGCCAAGGGTGAAGAGACGACCGAGGGCGAGTCCTTCGGCAGCGTCGAGTCCGTCAAGTCCGCCTCTGACATTGTCTCTCCCGTTTCTGGCTCCGTCGTCGAGGTCAACGAGCCCATCAGCGACACACCCGCTGATCTGGGACAGGATCCTGAGGGTGAGGGCTGGCTTATCAAGGTTGAGGCTGAGGATGTGTCTTCTCTGGATGGGTTGATGGATGAGGCTGCTTATGCTGAGCATACCAAGGATCATTAGAGCATGCGTGTATTTAGTAGTTAAAATAATGGTGTTTTAAAGGCAAATTTGATATCAGGTGTTTATTCATCAGTCTTTTTTATCTTTTTTTTTTAATTTTTTTTTTTTATCTCTAGACCTGTCTTCATTAAACTTTCATCATTCCCGCTTTGGCATGTGGATCTCCAAGCCCGACTCTCTTATACCCTCTCATTAATTCATTATGTGCATCACTTGTAAAGCTCAGGTGTCATAATGTTTTAAACTCATAATTCTTCATCTAGGTAGTTTAGAACTTTTATTCTAATAAATCCATCCCATCCATCGTCTTGTAAAACTCCGCCATAAAGAGATCAGTTCGCCTTGGTTGAATAGCTTTCCAACAAACCATTCCAGATGCAAAATCTTGGGACCCATCATGGTTGAATATGATATCTTTTCCCCGCTCAAATACAATAAATCAAACGCTCTAACTATATGACCCAATCCACATCTATCGTCTAGCCATTACTTTTCATCTAACCAAGGTTCTCGGCTCCCTCAACAGGAGGGCATGTGCAGAACAGGTTGGTGTCGCCATAGGCGTCGTCAACACGCGCCACAGAGGGCCACATCTTCTTCTCCCTCAGCCAAGGAAGAGGATAGGCAGCCTCCTCACGGGTATAAGGGCGGTCCCACTCGGCAGAGAGGAGGTCCTCCTGGGGGTGGGGTGAGTTAGTGAGGAGGTTGTTCTTGCGGGGAACCTTGCCAGACTCAACGTCGGCAATTTCCTGGCGGATCTGGATGAGAGCATCGCAGAAACGGTCAAGCTCAGCACGAGACTCAGACTCAGTGGGCTCGATCATGAGTGTTCCAGAGACGGGGAAACTCATGGTAGGAGAGTGGAAGCCGTAGTCTGCCAATCGCTTGGCAATATCGGCAACCTCAACACCAGCGGTCTCCTTGAAGGGTCGGACGTCAAGGATGAACTCGTGAGCGCATCGGCCTTGAGCGTTGGTGTATACAACCTTGTAGTGGGGCAGGAGACGGGACATGATGTAGTTGGCGTTGAGAAGAGCAGTACCGGTTTGTCTGGTGAGTCCGTCACCGCCCATCATGAGGATGTAGGTGTGGCTGATGGGGAGAATAGAGGCGCTACCCCAAGGAGCGGCGCTGATAGGAGCAACAGCAGTGCTGTCACGCTCGGCACCAACTCGCTGAGGGTCGATCTCAGGGTGACCAGGGAGGTAGGGAGCAAGATGGCTCTTGACGGCAATAGGACCAACACCAGGGCCACCACCACCGTGAGGGATACAGAAGGTCTTATGGAGGTTCAGATGGCAGACGTCAGCACCAATATCACCAGGGCTGCAGAGACCAATCTGGGCGTTCATGTTGGCACCGTCCATGTAGACGAGACCACCGTGCTCGTGGACAAGATCACAGACCTGCTTGATCTCGGGCTCGAAGACACCAAAGGTGGAAGGGTAGGTGACCATGATGGCAGCAAGCTCATCCTTGTGCTTGACACACTTGGCCTTGAGATCCTCAATGTCCAGGTTACCAGTCTTGCCGTCACACTTGACAGTGACGACCTTCATACCGGCCATAGCAGCAGAGGCAGGGTTGGTACCGTGGGCAGAGACGGGAATCAGGCAGACCTTTCGCTTCTCTCCAGAACGGGCCTCGTGGTAGGCCTTGATGCAGCGGAGACCAGCAAACTCACCCTGGGCACCAGAGTTGGGCTGAAGAGTGGTGGCGTCCATGCCAGTGATCTCGGACAAGTTCTTGGCGAGGGAGCTGATAAGAGCCTGGTAACCAGAAGCTTGCTCAACAGGAGCAAATGGGTGGATGTTGTTGATGCCAGGGTCAGAGATGGGAAGCATCTCGGTGGTGGCGTTGAGCTTCATGGTGCAAGAACCCAGAGGAATCATGGAGTGGACGAGAGAAACATCCTTGGACTGGAGGTGGTAGATGTATCGAAGGAGCTCGGTCTCGGTGTGGTACTGGTTGAAGACGGGCTGCTCAAGGTAGCCAGTCTTTCGCTGAAGAGAGGCGGGGATCTGGTCGTCGAGGAACTTGCCCTGGTTGGACTCGAGGGCAGCGTTGAAGTCAGACTCGGAGACGCCAAAGAGCTTGACAAGGTTGCCAAGGCTCTCCAGGCTGACACCCTCGTGGAGAGAGAAACCAACCTTGTCGTCAGCAACGCGTCGCAGGTTGATGCTCGACTCAGCAGCCTTCTCATGGAGCTTGGCAATAGCCTCAGGGGAGCCCTTGAGGGTCACAGTGTCGAATAGAACAGAGCCATCCTCTCGAACACCATCAGTGTGGAGCTTGAACTCTCCCTTTTCGAGGATGAGGTTCTGGGCGAGACGGGTCTTGCCCCAGACATCCTGGGCAATAGTCTTGAGACCTTGGGGACCGTGGTAGATGGCGTAGAATGCGGACATATTGGCGAGAAGGGCCTGGGCGGTGCAGATGTTGCTAGTAGCCTTCTCTCGTCGAATGTGCTGCTCGCGAGTCTGGAGAGCAAGACGAAGAGCAGGCTTGCCCGTACGGTCCTTGGAAACACCAACCAGACGACCAGGAATCTTGCGCTTGTACTTCTCCGAAGTAGCAAAGAAAGCAGCGTGAGGACCACCATAACCCAGAGGAACACCAAATCGCTGAGAGTTACCGATGGCGATGTCAGCGCCAAACTCACCAGGGGGCTTGAGCATGGTCAGAGCGAGGAGATCGGTAGAAGCACTGAGAAGAGCCTTCTTCTCATGGACGATATCGGCAAGGGCCTGGTAGTCGTGGACACCACCGTGGGTATCAGGGTACTGAATCAGAGTACCAATGAGGTCGCCCTCAACTTCGCGAACCAGCTTGGAGTTATCGGCGAGAACGTCACCAATGACGAGCTTGATGCCGAAGCCCTCAGCTCGGGACTCCAGAACGGAAATGGTCTGGGGGTGGCAGTCCTTGGAAACGACAAAGACCTTTTGGCCCTTGCCCTTGGGGGCGTTGGCCATCGACATGGTCATGGCCTCAGCGGCGGCGGTAGCCTCATCGAGAACAGAGGCGTTGGCAATGTCAAGGCCAGTCAAGTCGGTGATAAGGGTCTGGAAGTTGAGGAGAGACTGAAGACGGCCCTGGCTGATTTCGGCCTGGTAAGGGGTGTAGCTGGTGTACCAGGCGGGGTTCTCGAGAACATTGCGCTGGATGACTGCGGGAACAAGAGTTCCGTAGTAACCAGCACCAATGAAGGACTCGTAAACTTTGTTGTTCTGGGCCAGCTTTCGCATCTCCTGCTGGATGTAATGCTCTGTGCGACCATTTGCAGGGACGGTAGCCTCAGCACCGCCCTCATACCACTGCTCAACAAGGTTAAGACCCTTTTGCTTCCTTCGGACTTGTGGGGGAATAGTCTGGTCGAGGAACTCCTCCATGGAGCTCACAGGCGGGTCGAGAACCTTGAGCATCTCTTGCTGCTCGCTGGTCTCGCTGCCAATGTGTCTCCTTGAGAAGAGCTCATGCTCGTGCAGCTTAGTGCTGCTCTGGGAATCGGCAAAGCGAACAGCCTTGCCACTGGCGACCTGGGCAGTCACTGAAAATGCCCTGCTGGCGCCATTGAGACGAATGGATTGTGTGAGGCGAGGCTGAAGAGAGATAGGGGAACGACGAGACTGACGGCAAAGCCGTTGTCCGATACGAGTGGCCGACATCATGATGTGTGATGATGAAGCCTTGGGACCCCTCTACACAATTCAAGACCAAACTTGAATTATGAGCAAAAGAAAGAAAAGAGAGGAAACGTGGTGTTTGTGTGTTATCAAAGACTGCGTCGTGACCCAAAGTTTTAAGGGTACATGGCATGAGTGGCGTCGGCGGTCATGGTCCGATCCTGCTGCCGGCTTGAGGTGGTCCTTCTCCAAACCGGAGTTTTGTGGACGCCTCAGCCGGGAGGTACTTGGAGATACATCCGGTCTTTGCTATCATGCGACATGGATTCTTGTTTTAGTTCCAGAACACAAGAATTCGAACTCGGTGAACAAGGACGGGAACTAATGCAAAGCACATGCTGTGATTCGTCAATTTTTGACTCAGTGAAGTCTGTGACTCGGTGAATCTAGATAACACTTCACCGAGTCAGTTCCTTTCACTGAGTCTGCGGCACGACTAATCAGGTGGTCGGCGGAGGAGCCGTAGGTATCTCCACAGCAAGCCAACGACGTTATCGCTCGATAAGGACACCAAACTAAATTAAGGCCGGGGTTAGCGCTCGGCCTCGTACCGAAAATCTGGGGTCCGAGTTCGGGATCATCTATCTTTACAGTCAATTGACATGACATCCATGACAAGGTGATAGACTTTTTGCTCGTAGATTAAAACGCCTTCTAGAAACACGGAATGCGCGTCTAGTGATTTTTTCATCCTGCATTAGCTTGTTTTCCCCCCCAAATTCACGGTCAACTGTCGGAGTTGCAGGACCGGAGTATCACTGGTATCGTTGGGGTCCTCCACTCTTTCGCTGGCGCTAGGGTAGTTGAACAAAGACGTTCATAACCATGTTCAATATTTATGTCAAATAGACTTCAATACTGAGTTGATATCTTTCGTTCTGAATATCTCCTCTTTGATGGAGCGACGTATCTACTCTTGCTTGTCTGTACCACGTTGCGAGGTTCTTTCAATAACGAGATGCGTTGAAATGCAGATTAAGTGAAGGGCTAGACATCACCTCCGGACAGATTATGGCTTACGTGGTTGACACAGGAGAACAGGGCGACGATCACAAGCTATGTACAGAGACTAACCGCAGTCTGAGAACAAAGAACAGTGTGATTCAACCCGTGTCTTGACAAAGAATCGAAAGTGTTCGAGTGAACCAAAGCCGTGATGAGATGATGTTCATACCCGATCATTGTTCATCGCGATATATAACCAAAAGACTCAATACAAGAGCGCCTTGAGCCAAAGGCTTATGTTTCTGCGCGATTCAAAGAAATTAATCACTTCGAAGCCTATCCATCATGACAGTCAAACCCATCCTGACGCAGCCACCTATCGGTGTGCCCCTTTGCAAGCGACATTTCGAAAACTACACACACAATCGCATCCCACCCCAGACCGAACAAGATCATATCGACTCATCTCCAAAAAAGAAATCCAGGGTTTCGAAAAAGGAGTCAGAACCAGTCCGAGTTCAGCCCCGACGAGCAGCCAAAGACAAGCATCTGCTTGCACTGGGCTGTACTAAGAAGCGTCAATTAGATGAGGTGCTAGTCAACTCTAAAACCAAGCGAAGAAAAACTGACGGCACGAGACAGGACGTCGATGAGTGGACAATGTTTCTGACATCAGTTAAAGAACAGGTACGTCAAGAGACCAGACGGGCCAGAGATGCAACATGCAAGTGTCCTTTTGGGCCTACGCCGTGGGTGTGCCACTCATGCATAGAAGAGATCGACCAAATACCGAATGAGTGTATGATTAAAGGGACGGAGCCTGTGGCACCAGTTGCCAGTATGGTTACTGTTGGACGTGCTCCGAAACCTAACATCTTGAGAGAATTTGGCCGGGGTGAAGTTACCGAGTACAAGTGGAAGGATATATGCTATGTCATTGATACTTGCGGACTACCAATGTTCATGTTTATGTGAGCTATTGTCCATTTATAAAATCTATTAGATAATAGAACTGTCCCCCGTTTTTATTGAATTTTATACCCTCTTGCCTATTATAACAATAAGCAGAGTATAATAAAATGTGACTCGCTGAAATCCTTATAGACATAATAGCTACTATCTTTATAAGTCTATAAGTTATACTACCGATCTGTGAGCTCTTTATAGCAGTAAAGAATTTATTCTAGCTATAGTTAAGTGTACCTGGTAGGTAAGCATTAAGCGAGCATATTACTAAAGATTAAGAAAGAAGTAGTATAACGTACACGATAAGCGTGCGGCACAGACAAGTGCGCGGCATAACATACTGTACGGCTAAAAATAGCTTACCCT
>JAATHB010000295.1:0-25398 GCA_014822075.1 Fusarium buharicum | reverse complement strand
GAGGTTAAACTTAGAGTCGGTTAGAAGGTTATAGTGTTTGTCTTGTACTCCGGCGAGTCAGGTCTATTGACATAAACGGTGAATGCTTCGTGTTCTTAATGATGCGGGGTGATCTAACTGATAGGTGTGAAGGCGGATCTCGCAACTCAGGCATGGTATCATATAGATTTCAGTCAGGCTCGGCCAGAGAATCATGGCAACTATTATTAATGCAGAAAAAAAGACATACTTCTCGGGCGGAAGCATCACAAAGTGTGAGGGGGTTGTGTAGACAGGGCTAACTTCTAAGCTTTCCGCAGTAAGGATATAAAAGTCTAAATACCACATAAGGTTTAACCATAAAAACATAAAACTTTAAGTAGGTATACGCGTCAGCAGTTAAGGCTAAGCTTGTTCCATTCATTTTCTATGATATTTATCAACGCCCTCCCCATGTAAGAAATAGAAACTGGTTAACCTCAGTATCTATTTCTTGCCTCTTAATTATACTTTTATCCTTTAGCTCTCAATCAGGCTTTCTTTTTACAATGCGTCTATCTTACGTCCTAACAGCTGCATTGGTCTCTATCACCAATGCCCAGGGTCGCAGCGGAAATGGATGTATCTGCATGGTAGGTTGTAAAGTCCGGAATGGTAATTGGTATCAAACTGATATAAAATATAGACAACAACAAATAACAGAGACCAGATCCATATGGACCATTCGACCTATTGCTGCGGTATGCTTGGAGGTATGGCAGATTGAATATTTCGAGTTACATTATGCTAATTGTGTTCAGCAAATGGAGCTTGGATAACTGCTGCGAATGGAAATTTTCACGGCAGAGGCAACATCTATTGCCACTTTCCTAATGGTGCTAATACTGGAAGCTGGGATCAATGTTGTCGTGATCCAAGATACTTTGGTAGTGGAGCTTTTGGCTTTTGTAATACTGCCACTTAAACTGTTCCAGTGGCACTCTGGCTCCATTTGTAGGGACTTGGTGCATACCAACTTGACCGATATCGACCTTTGGTGAACAGCTATGGCTATCTGGGAAGAAAGTTAAAAGTCAGTCTCTGACTCTTAGAGTTGAACTGTTTGAAATGCCATGTCAATGTTGACCGAAGTATCCGTATATTGCTAAACTCGTCACTTGAACCTTACTCCAGAGGTAATAGTCTCGTATACTTACAATCCATGTCGCCTAAATAGCGGTGTCTTAGCGTAGATAGATCCGGACGTTCCGTTCCTACCAGTTTGTATCCGTAAGCATTGATTTCGATTGCAAATGCGCAAGCTTAGTTGCTACAGTATATGAAAGCTAGGGATGACTCTCTAGAGCATGATTGTTGCCGTTAAAAACAAAGACATCATTAAGGGCAAGGGTATATAGTATGAGAATGTTAAAAGCGTTTGTCACTAAGTTTCCTGATCAGGAGCAGATGATGGAAGTAAACATCAGGAGCCAACTCAAGTATGATAGTTCAGCATGTTTTTGCGATTAACTTGCGACACTTCCCAAGGAGCTGCTCGGGTGAGGTAAGATTACTGGAGTCGTTTTAACAAGGGCTTATCGATCTACAGACCTTGAGAAGTGTTTTCAAAACACACTCAGCCTCCTAGCTTCATCCAGATAGCTATTCATCACCCACTATATCAAAACTACTCGCTCAATTGACGAGTTCCAGTGGGTTGTTTTGTCGGATTGCCCTTGAAACATGAACCCATCAAGGAAAATCTCCCCTTTCACCTCATATCGGGACAGGCCATCTACTATAGGGGAAAGCAGAGCAGGGGTACTGCAGCCCCCGATGAGCCAAATTTCATCCCCAATCGCGGCTCCCTCCCGGCCAAGACCCATGTAGCCCTTGGAAGTGATGAAAGGATCCCAGGATGCCAGACGCTTCATTCTGGCAAACCTCTTTTGTTCAGGTCCCCTGCCACTGCTATTGGGCTTGAACCCGTACGCTTCCAGCCGCTTACACAAGGATGAGCCTCTGCACCAGTTGTAGAAAATCGTCGGAATATCATCAGGTGAGGGTATGGGCTCCAAGTACATTCCAAAGAGAATCAGGGTTCGGATGAAAGTTTCAGCCCGACTTACGGCATCTGAATACGGCGCAGGTTCATCCACTGGGGTCATCCAGAAATCCAGATACTGCTGGTACAGGTCTGAGCCGGCATCCGAGAAGTCGAAAGCTTTATCTCGAGGACAGAAATCACCGATTGAACGGATCCTATCAACCAAGACTCCCGAGACTGTCAGCTGTTTTCCCTCGAAGGAAGGGTTGAAAGGAATTGCGCCAGAGGCATTGAAGAACTCCCGCTGGTGATCAATATCGCTGAGACCCAAGCAACGTCGCAGCTTCTGTGAATGCCAATTTGGCACCCAAGAAGGACCTGTGAAGGGACGCAAAACTGGGGTTTCGGCTGTTCCAGAGCAGATGGTATCGCGTTGCTCAGGGGCACAGAGGCCAAGGAACTCCAAGTTACCATGCATATCTGCATGTAACATAGCTGAGCGCTTGTAGACCTCTTCGGGCTCAAGATCATATCGAACCGAAGCTGCAGCAGCCTCCTGGGGGTTGCAAACGCCCAACAACGAATAGATCTGGTCGTGAAGGAAAGTTGTTCGAGTGAAACGGTGGTGCTCCATCAGCCAAAAAAGACCGAATTGATCCTGATCTGTTTCCAATGCTTGTCTGAGCTCTCTCAACACCCTAGTAGGTCTTACTTCGCCCGTGTTTCCAGGCTTGAGTTTCTTCGTTGGTCGTGGCCGTGCAGGCAACGCACTGACAGCCATGTCGATGCCCCGGAATAGCCCATTGATGGAAATGGAGTCCAAGCCGCAAAGGAAGATGGCGTCCTTCGGTAGAACAGATTCTTGAATTACCCATCGTCGATGAAACCACTCACAATCAAGCAGGCGTCGAATCGCATCCCAGCCCATAGGATCAAACAAGACCTCTTCGCCCGGGCCATGTCTACCAATCCGTTGCAGATACTGGAATGCATATCGTAAATAGCTGTCGTATTCATGAATCCACACGACGACGGAACTCGCTTTCGAATAAACGTCTCGCATGAGCGGAATCTGCAACGCGTTCTCACGATTGTCCAGCTGATTAACACAGACCATGCCAATCCATAATGGCAGCCTCCCACTGCCTTCCCAAATCTGCGGCAGGGACTCGGGCGTATGGCAGAGCATGTTGATGAGAAATGATTCCAGGCTGTGAGAAATCTCTAGGTTCTTGATCCCACAGCCTGACTCAAGAGAAATAGCCCGATCTGCCTTCTTATCCCCCCAAACATGCGAAACAGAAACGAATGTAGGCGTGCTGCTTATGCTAAATCGTCGTACTCAACCATTAAGACCACCTGAAGCAGTTGCTGGAAGGAGATCGAGCAACCGTACTCATGCGCAGGTCCGCGGAGACAACAATAGTGGTTCGAGTCCATTCCGAATGCTAGATTGGAAATGAAAGTTGTTACACGGTCCGGCGCTTGCTGATCCAATTGAAGGCGCAGTTCAATTTTCACCCTGGTCGGAATACACGTGTTACTGCCATTCACTTTTTTGGGCGCTTATGCCGGGTCCTGGTTGAAGCTATTTTAAATGTCGCGTTAAGTATAATAGTGTTAATAAACGATCTATCTATTGTGAAGAGTTTCGATGGCGACAGCTTGTGTCCTCGGGGTACTATAAAGAAGATTTAGTAACCAGTCAAGTTGTTGCAAGTAAACTGACATGATAGAGTTAAAGGTGGTGGTGGAAAAGAGCAGATGCCATGCAACAGTTGCAGGTATGTATATTATTATTTCGGCCTGCTTCGCCCGTCTGACCACTATTCCTGGGCAAATAGCATTCCCGGCGAGAGTTTTAGAAGCATTGCACTTTTACTCGACGTGCAAACCCAATCTATCACCTTTGGGCTCCTTGTCGAGCGGTCGTCAAGGTGAAAGGCAATGATAGCATCGGTCATGACAAAAGCCAAGCGCCAAAGCAGCGTGTGTTCAACTCCAACTTCAAGAGAGCATCAGCTCATTCTCTACTAGTACTAAAGCAACATAGGAGGTGGTGGCAACCCCGTTGGCTTCATCCGGAGCGAAGGTATTGACCCCTGAGTCATACCACCTGGCCTGGCCAACGATCAACGCACCCATGCCTTTCCAGCTTCCATTCTACGTAGCTTCTCGTACCGATGTGAAGCTATACCAAGCCGTTGAAAGGTCGAGTTAACCAAAGTAGCAGTACATTACCAAGCTCTCGACAGCTGTAAGCTTGGACTTTACAGTGTGAGTATATAGTCTGGTGCATGATCACAGTTAACATCAACCTGAATAAATATAAACATAAAATATAATCATACATAATAAAGATGATCATATATACATAAGATTCACATTCATTCTAGCCAAATCATTCTTCATCCTAAACTGTTACATTACTTGGGTATAATTAAGTGCTGCTCTCAGCAGCCTCACCGGGCTTTTCATCCTCGACCAAGTTCTGCTTGTCGGTGAGCTTGGGGTTTCGCAAGCACAGCGAGAAGGCGACGAGAGGAATACACAGGCAGATACCAGTGATGGTCAGCAGACGCTGGACACTCTTGTAGGCATCAACCATGGCATCTCGCTCGGGGGTACCAGCGGGAAAGTCGACGATAGCAGAGAGGGGCTGTTCATACGTGTAGACGGCGAGGGTGTCGTTGCCAAAGTCGGCAAAGCTCTCGGCAAGTCGAGAGGGGAGTACCTGGGTCCAGATGGCACCGGCCACAGCATTACCAAAGGCGGATCCGACCTGGTAAAGAGCAAGGTACAGACCAGTCATGACAGCGAGTCTCTCATGAGTGACATATGCCTGGAGAGATGCCTGGGCTGGATAAGGGAACATACCACCGGCGATACCCAGGAGAATCTGAGCGCCAATAACACCGGATTTGCTGGAGCTGTGCGTATCACCTCGGAATCGGATGAGGAGGCCGAAAGCGACAAGGAAGAGGGTGGTACCGGCCACGATAAAGACCTTGAAGCGGCGAACCTTGTAGACGATGAGACCAAGAATTGTTCCGGCGATGACACTAGAGAAGGAGTAGAGGCTCAGGACTCGAGTGGCGGCCTTGATGCTAAAGTTGAACGAGACCTGCAGGACGGTGTAGAGGTAATCACCCTGCATGGTCCAGGCAAAGTTGAGCATACAGGCGATGCCCAGAGGAGCCCAGATAGAGCGATCCTTCATGTGCTGGAAGGGAATGAGGGGATGAGGAGCTCGAAGTTCCCAGATGACGAAAACGGGAATGCAGACGAAGCCGACAACAAGGGGCGCAATAATCTGAGCGTCTGACCACTTGCTTTCGAAACCACCTGCGATAGTCAAGGGTACGAGAAGAAGAGCAAAGACGGCGATGAGCAGGATCACACCGACAATATCGAGAAGCCAGAAGAGCTCAACGGTGAAACTCTGGAAACCCAGCTGTTGGAAGGATGATCGGTAGCCGACGAGATGGCCGTTCTTCTTGGCGCGGCGACCGACAACGATGAGGCTGACGATCAGAGGGAGCGCACAGACGGGGTAGATGATGCACCACATGCCAATTCCCCAGCGCCAAGTTGTGACTCCGAGCACGGCCTCTGTAACGTCGCCGCTAACCCAGGTGTTGATGATGAAGGGTAGTGCGGGGACGTAACTGAAGAAGAGACGAGATCGGACGGATGTAATGTCACCGATAACGACTTCGACAAGGACGAGGATCATGGTGTAGCCGATCTGGTAGATGACGGCACCGGCGGAAAAGGTATCGAGGTTATTGGAGGAAGCTTCGACAATTGTGCCGATGGTATAGAAGAAGACGGATACGCAAATAAGTTCGACACGACCGAAAACATCAGCGATTTTACCAGCGGTAGGTTGTGCAGCGGCGGCAATGACGGCTCGTAGGGTATTGACAGAGGATTGAAGAGAGTGAACACCGAATTCGTCGAGGGCAGAAGGCTGATAGGCATATCGAACAGTTCCATCGAGACCGTAGGCATAGGCGATGAGGAAAACACCAAGAAAGATAAAGATTCGGTCGGTTCGGGTGATGACCTCGGACATGGCCTTGATGCGCTGGACACCAGGCGACGTGATGTCGCGAACGGCATCAGCGGCCGAATTGATAGCATGACCGTGGTCATTTTCGTGAGCCTTGGGCTCTGGAGTCTCTTTGGACGTGGGAGAAGACATGATGGGCGAGGATGAAGAGGAAAAGCTTGCCCAGCAGAGGGGAGTGGGAAAGTGGGAGAGTGGGAGTTTAAGTTATCGCATGCCGCGTTATCTAATCAATCAAGTGGATACTCTCAAAAAATAATCGACACATTTAAAGAGGCAGACAAAAGAAACAGAGCATATCTGAGGCTTAGACCTTACTAAAGTCTTAGCACCTTCTCTAATCTTTAACTAAAAAGTGTGTTTTATTTAGTGACCCTCACGAGTGCAGATTTTTTTTCTCTCTACTTGGCAGTGGAAAGATCTGATTGTTATCATGCGACCACCATTACGCCCGTTGGTGAGTGGGAAATGTGATGCTAAATTAGTGCAAGCCAGGAACCGGGATCATTAGAATGATGTAGGAGGCGTTATCGGAGATTTTCCAACTCATACCGGGATAAAACGCTGTATGTGAATTTTCGAGTATTTTCTATCGACCTACATTACTCTGTACATTGTAATTATCCCCAAGTTGAGCCATCAACTCCTGAAAACTTGACATAATTCCAGAGATTCATTGAAGACATTCGGACTAATTCGCTGAACCAACTGTCTTGGCGTTAGTCAGTTCATCGTTAGTGAGCCGAGGATCAATCAGATTGTCAGCTCAGATGGCAGGGGAATCCCCTCCAAGACAAAAGATCGACAGATATCTTACTCTATAGAGACATCTACGCCGGGATGGTTAAACATCTGCCTGGAGGATGATGTGCAGGGCTTAATCCAGCACGGACACGCCGATGCAATCAGCTTCTCTTCTGTCATGAACAATAATTCTATAAACCATTCAGCAGATATCTCGGAGCTGACCGTATCTATGTTGCATCAGACTCAAATTCATCGTGAGTCGTCAGTTATTCCATTCTCGCCTCTAAAAAGACTCAGTTTGCCCCGATGAAACTACCTGATGTAACGTCGCTCTCCTCTCCACTTTGTCAGCGATAGACTCAACTTAATCTTTTTAGAATGACTTCCTTTCGGCTTGAAAAATTTGATGGCGTTATCCACCCGCGCGCGGATGACGCGGATTTGAGGCAAAGAGCCGCAAAGGGTCTGATTGATAACAGGCCATTTCGCACTAACTAACAGACCATCTTTTAGTCAACGCCTCTTTTGCTACGGCCAAGATCCGAATTAGTTATAGCTTCATTCATATTGTCCGTGTAATTTTCTATTCCTCGGACCCTCGCGGAACAACCTCTTCTTGGCATCGTTCCATTGCTTCGGGTCCGATCTAAACGCTTGGCGACAAGGTTTCATTCTTTTGCTTGAAAACTTTGCTCAAACTCCGCTGTCGCTAGAGTCTAGAATCTTGATCAGGCCGCAAGTGACATTGAACGGAAATTTACAGCTGAGCCTCAAGTCCGTGGCATGTCATCATGGTCTTGAACCCTTGAACCTCGGCGGTTCACGTCAAGGGGAATAAGCCCGGCTTAGAGCTGACAAGCCATAAGTGGCAAGGTCTGGTTGGTTAGGCGAACATAGCAACATGTCGGCTAACATGAGGACAAGTCTAAAGTCATGAGAGGCAAAGAGCTGCGGGATCAGTTCTCCTAGCTGAACAACTTTCACCAAATGGCTATATCGAGATTATCGATCTGATAATCTCTGATCATTATGCATTACCAATCGATGATCACGCTATTAACCCACTTGGCCGTCGATCGCTGCTGCATGACATCAAGGGGCGTTTTTCATTGAGTGCCCACTATAAACTGACGTCCAACTTACAAGTTATCTAATATCATTGCAATACCGAGCATGCTATGCAACAAATGTAAGATGTATACAATAAAAAAAGTCACGGATTTCTCAAATTTCAAGCATCATAGAATACCAACCATGCAATGCAGGGTCGTTCATACCATCAAGTGTAGACGGACAGATATGCTAGTCTAGGGTTGCACATTAGGAGTATCCTTTTCGACCCGGAACTTAAACTTCGCTTTTTGCGTAAGAGTGCATTCACTGATTAGACAGCCTCTTTTTTCATTAACTACATGATTGATGTTCTCCCAACTTTGCTTAAGTTATATAGCAAGAATCAAATTCATTCACAGCGTGCAGTTTCTCCAATGCCATAATTAATAGGTAGATGCTGTTTGGCAATTTACTCCGCATATCCCTTTTCAGTCTTGCTAACGGCTCAGTGCATGTCGTAGGCAAACCTCCAACACCTTTCAAGCCAATGTGGTCTTTGTGCGTAGATGCTGCAGATTATGAGCTTTTACAATCGTGTAATCTCCAACTTTGCAGTCACCGAAGGATTATGCAAGCATCGGGATAACGTGCGGTAACTTATTCTTTTTATCATTGTATACTCAGCTCCTATTGGAAGCCTTATTGACCTGCTTCCTCCACGACGAAACCCGAGAAGGAAACTAGATCTCTCTGGTGTCTTCCCAGAAGGTAGTATGCTTTTCATAAACAACAATATCGGCCTTCGGCAATGCAACCCCTATGTCTATCTACTCAGGTTTCATAGGCTCTCAAAAAAGTAGCGCTTACTTCAAGGCTGTATTATATCTCTCCTTCTTACCATCTCCTTCACTCAAAATGCCAGATCGCGGTGCACGGGATCTGCTCCTTTTTAAGCCACGCAGCAAGTAAAGACCAATGATTACAAACTGTCGGTACGCGGTGGAAGACCGACATCCTTCTCAAGGAGCTATCTGGCCTTTCTATACTTTTCAACATGAAATTCCTTACTCAAGCGGCATAAGAACTGGGAGATTTCGCAAGGTTAAACTGCCTTAATACTTACTAATCCGCGTTAGCAGCGACCTCTTTCAGCCTAAGTAGTTATGGTCTCGAGCCAGGCGTGAATGAACTGGGGTTCCTTTGGGTCGCTCCCCTCTTTAACCTCTAACGGTTCATCGGTCCAAAGCGACAAGGGACGATGGTTTGACCGAACCCCTCCTCCACCTGGGTCCAACACCACCAAAAGATAGACCTAGTGGCCGTCTCTGAGATTTTGCGGATAGCTTCGTGGCCCTTCATCTCAACGTTACGTACCGGAGCAGAGATAAGCAAGGCTTCGTTGGATAGTCGGCAAGTATCTCCGGCATCAACTGAGAACTTGTGATCCACAGAGTCACTTAAGGACCAAGTCCAGTGTGAATAGATCTAGTTGTGGGAACAGGTAAGGTGGTCTCGGATTTGGAGCTCAACGTCTGTGACTCTCATTTGCCCGAATGGGGGCCACCCGTAAGGTGGAGTGTGCGAAAACTCGTTATCTGGATAGATTTGGGAGAAAGCATGACGCAAAGGCCATATATCCGCCTTTGGTACCATACCATCATGATATTGTCGAGTTTGGTGATAATCTAGGAAAGATTGTGCCGCGCCAGTCCATGTAGTAGCGTCAATAAATATCATGTCGGAAGAAAAGGTAATCTCGCAGTTTAGCTAGAGATGGATAGATAGAGTTAATAACTGTTTGACGGCCGTGTATTGCCAGACCGAGCCACAACGGGGCGGCGACTGTAGAGGAGAAGGCTTTCGCGAGGAGATCCATGCGGTTTTGGTCAATAGCTGGCCGCAAGGCAGCAGTAATAGGAAGAACCTAGGCTCCTGCGAAATTACATGGCATAGGTGGATCCCAGAATACGCTCCAGAGCGTAGGTCCTATTTCCCAGAGGCAAAGGCTAAGTGTCATCAAGTAGCCAATGAGATTGAAGTCCGTCGGGATACCTATTGGGGATGGACATATGGCAAACGTTAATATAGGTCATTCAATTTCGGCAGGATTAAGGGGCGACTCGTTAGCGTGAAGTAGAATGGTGAGGGCTGCAGCAAGTGCCGCTGAAGACTGGCTGCCGAGACCGTAGGCATCGCAGAGCCTAGAGAGGTAGCATGCTTTTTGCATCAGCAGGTCAAAGACCGCCGCACCCACATGACAGACCCATCTAAGAAGCAATGAGCTGATGCAATCATCAATGGCCTTTCTGATCATAACTAACCTAGCTGCACAGAATCGTGAAATGCCCGCAGAAAGCGGTGCTCTCTGTTGAGATCCGCCGTAGCCATTGCATTTGGGGCAGATAGACGTACGGACTATGCCCTCGTCGCTGCACAAGACCTTATCTGTATGGACAAGAGCACCGATTTGACTTATAAAGCTAATTCTAATTACAAGCTATAAGTGCCGTCTGTAGATTATGTGTATAAATGCCGGCTGTAAATGCCGTCTGTAAGTAGTATTTATTATATAGGTACTAAAGGAAATAAATATAAAGCTTAAGCTGGTAATAAAAAAGTAATAAAAGTTTATAGTAATATAATTAAGCCTATTTAAGTAAGTAAAAGGAGTAATTATAGAAAGAATTACTTTTTAAAACAGTACTTTTAAGTTAAATTAAAAAGTATATAAAATTAAATACGCTTTAATATATAGGTATTGTTTAATTAGTCGCTTTTTATACGAGGTTTTTATTTTATTAAAAAGTTAACTTTTTAGTTCTCTTTTATATATACTTTATATATTTTCTATTATATATAAGGCTCTTTCTTTCTTAATAAAATACACTCTCTAACTTCCTCACTCTGTCCAACAGAATACATACCTTTGTCTATTACTTTGTCCAAGTTACCACTTTCGTCTAACGCCTCTTTTCACTGCGTCAAAGAGCCCAAGACCCCAAGAGCTTAAATTCTATTACATCTCAAGGAAAAACACGCTCCAAAACAACAACACAATCAACTTCAACTGTCAGCAAAATGAAGATCTTTTACGGCTTGGTATCGATGCTGTCTTTGCTCGACATTGCATCTGCTAAGATCGAATGGGTACGAGACTCAGGTTGCAAGACATGCAACTTTGGGATGAAAGTTAGGTGCCCTCGCGGGAAGTCCTTATGCACGACTGATTTCAAAGATTTATCAATCGCGGCTGGCTATAACTTTCAAGGATCGGGAGCCTCGTCCACGTTTACTGGGGTTAAATTCACAGTGCCGTGGTTTGATCGTACAACTGGTGACAACAAGTGTAACAGCAACATGGATATTAAGGCAACAATGAACCCTTTTGACCAATCTGGTGCACCCAAGACGTGTGGCTTTAGACCTGCAAATGATCCAGGTAGTCGCAGGGAGTGGAGCAATGGCTGCATTGTATATGGGCGCCAAAACCCATGCACTAAATAAGCCTTAATAATGCAGAGGATATTATTCGCCCACGGGCCGTGAACACACGACCTCTACACCCGGCGCCGATCGGCCGATTGACCGAAGGAAGGTGTGGCTTGTGTGGCTTGACAAGATTAAGGGAGGTGGCTGGGGCCTAATCGACTTTAAGCTATGAAGACATCTGGAGGAAGGTTTTTTCGTGCCGGGGGGACTTTTCCTGCCTACCATATGGCGATTACTATTATAACTACTGTAAATAAGAATATACTCTTATGCAGAGGATATTATAACAAAAAGTAAGAGACTCATAAAAACTATTTAAAATATATCTATATTTTATCATAATTTTACGTTTATGGATTATCATATTTTTTCTCTTAAGTTATAATCAGTAACCTTATAAAAGTCTCATATCAAGTAATAAGTAATAACTCTACCCCTCTAAAGGTTATTATATTGCTCCAGTTGCTTCTCTGTGACTCTGGGTAGAAGCAGATGCCAAGTATCTATGGTCTCACTTTTCCGCAGGGTCAGGTCCTCATCCATATTCTCTACCCAGGTCTCTCCGTCTGTTCTAAAGGCATCGACGATTACTTTAATTAGAAAAGAGGCGTTGCGTATCGCACCAGGAAATATTCCAACCAACAAGTCGAAAATTCGATGCACTTTAAGCTAGTTTTGGCGCTTCAACACCTATTCAATAAAGAAACAGACGTATTTGAGCATGAAATCGATATCCGTCGAGCCACTAAGATCGACTCCTGGCTCAGAGTTGCCGGGATAGGTGATGCACGGCTTCAAAGCCTTCATTACTACCGAGAGTGTTGGCAACTCGACAGGAGTTCTATGGATCATTGAGATAGCGATTGATACAGACGGTTGCCTTTTCTCACGAGTGGACCAGGTCAAAAATCGGTACGTCTGACACGAGCGGAGGGTAGGCTCGGACATAGATTTGCCTGCGATAAGAACGTGCTCTATAGGGGGCAGATGAACTTCCCCAATTGTTATCCTTCAAGGGTATGATAGTCCGACCCAGTCTCGTGAGTGGTTTGACTTGGAAGAAATCCAAAAACTTGTTCCTCAGGCTCGGGTGCTGGCTATGACATTCGTTCCCGGAGGTCGTTCTGGCCCGTTGAAAGTCCTGGGTAGACTACCAAAGCCATTCGTGAGACATTGAAAGCTTTGAATGGGGCGGTTTGAAAATGACGATACAACGGCATTGTGAATAAACATGGATGTCAGCTGGACAAGACAGAATATTGGGAGGACTTGTTACACAATACATATAATTTCTTGCATTATTTAAAAGTTAAAAAGGAGGCGTCGATGATATTAGCAGCTCTACCCCCGATTCAAGCGAGAACTACGCCGGTAGCAGATACGAAGCAATTTATTCACTTGCAATTTTATAACTCTAGTTGAAACTAACTACATAACTAAGTCCCCGGAGGCCCACGCCATAACTGCCTTAAAAATCAGTTCACCGTCATGGGGTGCATCGATGGGCTGAAGGCCTGCCTCGAGTCCAGGACGAAGCGAAAAGGAAGGATTATCATTAGCCACAAACAGGCGCGAAAGGTTCTGATCCATCTCTGGATGACCTTGAAAAGTGAGTATTTGGTTACTCATCGATAACAGAATCTCATTATTAGGAGCCAGGTAAGAAAATTGAGGGCCCATATCGGTCACCACGATTTCATGGTTTTTATGAATTGCCTTGGAAAGTCAGTCCTCTTTTTATGATCTCAGGAATTTGATACATCATACCAGTGCTTCAGCATTGAAGAGTATTGCACCATCGGGGGTCAATGGGATATTCTCAACGCCAATCTAGAGTCTTGGTTAGCATTGTCAGCTTTTTGGGATAAGGAAACTCTTACGCAATGACCTCTCTCTGATTTACTCAATGAGCCTCCAAGTGCTAAGACAATCGCTTGCTGGCCCCAGCAGATGCCTAGAACTTTAGGCTTTGCATGATTCGTGGTGACGAGTTTGATGTAATCCAAGGTATCGGTCACCCATGCAGGCTTGTCTTGATTCAACAAATTAAAAGGCCCTCCAGTGAGAATGATTAATTCATGGGCGTTCGGGTCCGGAAAGGCGTCGCCCTGCATCGGAGCGTGAACATTGATTTCGGCGTCGGGTTTCGACTGAAGGACAAGTTTCGAGATTCTATCGATCATGGGTTTACCACCAGTTTCTTGGATGAGAAAGTTCTGTAGAATAGCGACACGAAATTTTGGGTGAGTCATGGTGGCAGAAAGATCAGTGTGGGAAGGTTTGGAAAAATGAAGGATACACGCTAGATTTAAGAAAAGGTAGAGCTGATCTACTACTACACATGAGTGGTTTACTTGTTGTGGAGCGAGCCATGGGTTTCTATCTTTGTCACTGTTTACTAGAGCTTAAACAAGGGATGTGAACCCACCTCTCTTCCTTGGCTCACACCCCAACCCAGGGTACAAACTAAAACGGTATCGATTCGGGACGGGGTGTGAATAGAAAGACTTGAAGTGTCAATCTGTGACACATATTATCTATCATTTCGTGCGAGTTGACTTATGTTATCGGTCTAGAGCTAACAAACTAACTATTGAAGATATTTACAGACCCTCTCTTCCTTTGCCAGAGCTTCAATCACATCGCTAAAGTACCCAACTACATAATCCGCCGCCTTCTCATCTAAAACCTGACTAGAAACAGTCATGGTGATAGTCAATGTGGTTCCATGGGGAATAACAAGCACGTTAGCCGTGTTGGATGGTCGATTCGGCAGACTGTACAAGCCTGTTGCGCAGTTTCTTCCATCAAAACGACAAGTAGGATCCTCGTTGTTGGCGAAGTTCTGGAACCGTACGAAACTGCCGAATTTGGTTCCAGGCTCCCAAGACGTGCAATTACGTGCGATTTCACCGAGGCCGAGATTCTCAACAGACATGGTTTGTATGTGTTGTTGTTGGACTTGATAGAGTAGATCGTGTTTGTCAGGTTGTGAAGGAAAGTGTACACGCACAGGGATGATGTTAAGACATGGGCCGACAATGCGATCTTCATGAGGTATCCCGAGTCCTCGACCATGTACGACCTGGCCAAAAACAACGTCGTTCAAGGTATTTTCTCCCTGGTTGGGAGTAAACAACCGAGATATTGTAATAGCCCATGCAAGTTTGACTAACGTAGCCATTGTGGTGTTAGGTGGGGGAGTGACGGGCGTAGTCTCTGCTCTTGCGGTCACGCCTCTAGGCTGTTCCATGTCGCTCACCAACTTGGAGCTCTTCGCCTCCCAGTCGAAGAATTTCCTGTCCAAACTGGTCATCGGGGTATTTACTAGTACATTCCTCCACAAGTTGTAGGTCTCGGGTGTTCTCTTGCCCCAGACATGGCGTGTGTGGTCTGAGAATTGAGCACAAGGTGGAATCGCATCTCCGCTGTACCCAGAGCTGATATCGTCACAAATGATACTCAGCGACATACCATCAAATAGGGCATGGGGTAATCGCAGAGCTAAAAACATGCTCGAGTCCCTCATCGTCAAGAGCTGTATCTGAAACCCTGGTTTACCATCAATAGGTACTCCCATGGCAAGAGAATCGTCTGCACAATGTCGGTCCAGATCATCGACATCTGAATAGTGGACCAAATCTATCGGCACCTTTCGGAGGGTCAGCTGAATGATCGACTTGTCGTCATTCGTGTAGAAGACAGTCCGTAGGATGGAGTGCTTCTGGACAAGCGCATCGCATGCAGCTAGTAGGCGTTTCTCATCAACTCCGTCAGGAAGCGAGATCCATAGATATCGGCTGTAGAAGTTGAAGAGTGTCATGGCTTGGAATTCAGTCGCGGGACTTGCTTCCACAACATTATCGACGATTTCCTGCGGAATATGGCTCGCGAGTCTGTTACGAGTAATTTTGCCTCCATTTGTGACTGGCGCGGGCAGTTCATGGCGGTTGGACTGGCTCTTGGTGGCCTTGGCGACAGCTCCTCCATCTGAGGAACACGCTGAAGCAATTTTCGAAATGGTCTGATGGGTGAATATATCGGCGACGGTCAAGTATATGCCTTTTCGCCTTGCAAGCGTAGAAGCAACCATCGCCGAGACTGAATCTCCCCCAAGACCAAAAAAGTTGCCATTCATGGGAACCGATTCTGGGTCAAGATTGAGAGCTTGACCGACAATCTGCTGAATTTCTCGATCATGTGCCGTGATAGGGACTTCTTCTGAGCAGACAGTTCTAGTTCTCAACTGATACACGCCTAGTCTATCCAGTAACTGGCTTCTGGATTGTTCCCGGAGTAAACGGCGATTGATCTTACCTGACAAGCTGAGAGGAACATGCCTGATAGGAACGAAGTATGAAGGAAGCATATATGTGGGAAGCATCTCTCGAATAGAAGTATCCAATGACTCAATAGTTGAGTAAAAAGAGTCGTTTGGTGACTCGATCAACTCCAGATCACCAACCTCACATTCATCGTTTGAGGGCTGATCCCAGTCTCCCTCTTCTTGTGGAGCGATGAATGCAACCAAAGAGACCCGGTTGTTCTGGTGCGCAATCTTGATACACTCAACAGCAGCAGTCTTGATAGACGTGCACACAGAGGTAATACAGTGTTCGACTTCCCCTACTTCAAGTCTCTGACCGTGCAATTTTACCTGATCATCTTTCCTTCCGAGGAATAGGAGTGAACCATCAGGTGTCTGTCTGACGAGGTCTCCCGTCTTGTACATTCTCCCAGAGTAGGGGCGGACCTGTGAGAGCCAGGAGGGATTCTTGATGAAGACCTGGTCTGTTTTTTCTCGATCGTTGAGATAGCCAGATGACACCACAGAGCCTTCGACGATGAGCTCACCGACTGTGCCAATGGGGACCAGACGGTTGTGGTCTGTAGGATCAGCGACCCAAGAGACAGCCCCAAAGCTTCGGCCAATGCTAGAATTATGAGTGTCCGGTAAGATTCGCCCAATGTGAGAGATGACGGTACACTCTGCGGGCGCATACATGGCAAATAACTGCAACCTATCCGCCCATATGTCCACGATCTGTGTGGTGAGTGGCTCACCACAAGAGCCCAGAATCTCCAAAGTAGGCACGTCTGAAGGATCAAATAGATTGATCACAGAAGGAGTCAAGAGTGCCCAAGTCACCTTGAGATCGCCTGCTGCTTTTGCAGGGTTGCCCCTTCGATCTTCCTCATGGGGAACACAGACACAAGCTCCAGCAGCAAGAGTAAACAATATCTCGCCAATGCTAATGTCAAATGCAAACGAAGCAAAGTGGAAGACGCGACTCTTGGGGGTTAACATGCCGTGTTCACGCATGACGGCTGCGCTTGTGGCGATAGCGCCATGTGGAAGCACAATGCCTTTAGGAAGTCCTGTAGATCCTGAGCTGAAGACGACGCATGCGGGGGCATCCAGACTCGGTGTTACAATTGGCGGAGTATGCTCAGAGATAGCGCCATGTCCATTGAGATCTTGTGTAAATGCTTTGGGGTCGAAGATGGTGACAGGAAGTGAGAGCTTGTCACTGATCTCGTCATGTTCCTTGAAGGAAACGAGTATCTTGGCATCAATCATAGAGCACATGGTTCGCAACCTCTGAATAGGGTGCGAAGTATCTAGAAGAACAAAGGCAGCGCCAGTTTTGAGAACTGCTAGCATGATGACTGGAGCCCAAGGTGACCTCTCGAATAGAAGCGGTACGAAGTGGCCATGCTTGACGCCTTCGCTTATCAAACGCTGTGCAAACCAATTGGAATAGTCTTCAAGTTGCCTATACGAGATATCCAGATCATTGGAATGAATAGCAAGTGCTTCAGGTTGAGCAATGCATAGTTGTCGAATCCGATCGTGGATGCAAGTGTCCACAGACTTAGGAAGGGAGTGGTTCCATTCTTTCAACTTGACCATATCCTGCGGAGGAACTATGCTGACATCTGCAACTCGCATGGAATCTGAAGTCAGAAGCTGTTGTACCACATGCGATAATTGTCTTAGAAGACCATGTCCGGCGTCTGATGTCATGAGATGAGAGTCAAATGCTGCTTTGAGTGTAACTTGGCCCTTTTCTGGACGGCATGTCAACACCATGGGGTAACTGGCAAAGGCCTTGACGTTCTCGGAAGACGACGCAGAGCTGGTTGATGTCTTCAATATCGAAGACTTGATCCTCTGCTCATACGGTTGCACAACAAGTAGACTCTGAAAGTTGCATGCCTCAGCAGCCTCTCGGCCAAACTGTCGGATACGTGACAATCCAGTCTGTTCATGAGCCATCATGTTGATAAACTGGTCTTGGATCTGTGCTAAAGCCTCGTGTACAGGTTGTTCCGTTGGCAGTTTGATCCGCACAGGTAGAGTCGCCAAGGTTGGTCCGCTGAGCTGATCGATTCCATTGACATTGGCATTTCGACCACTGACTGTGGCCCCAAACACGACGTCGTCGCTTCCCGTCTGGTGCCATATATAAATAGCCCATGCTAAACGTAGGATGGAGGAGAGGGTATACTTGGTAGAGATCTCCGAGTCAGTTTGCAGGCTATGCTCGAGAATTACCTTCTCAGCCACAAGTCCCGGTCTTGAAGCACCAGCTGGGTAATGTTCCGTCTGAAGTCCAGAAAACTCTTGACGCCAAAACTCTTCAGTCTCATGTTCGCTTCTGTGGAGAAGATGTTGAACAAATGGACTGAATGGCTGCGCATGAAGCTTTTCCCCTGCATAAGAGCGTTCAACTTGCGCCATGATCAGGTCGAGAGACCATTCATCAAATAGAGAATGATGAATATCGAGCCGAAACGATTCTTGGCTGACATAAAACCGGACAAGAGAACCTTGGTTGATATCAATCGCAGTCGAGCAACTGGTGACATTGGCGACAGTCTTCCACGGTATATCGGTCTTGACGACGGCCTGGAAGATACCGTGTGGCGTTTGTACGATTCTGGTTCGAAGGATCGGATTGTTCAGCCATACCATCTTCCAAGCATTCTCGAATCTCTTGGGGTCCAGAGACTCGGCCAACTGCCACGTATAGCTACCGATATACGCATAAGGATTTTGGGCCGTCAATGCTATCAAGCCTTGCTGCATGTGTGTGCAGGGATATACATCCTCGACCTCGTCAATAGACAACCCAGCCCCTTCCATGATTCCTTCTAGTATAGCCTGAGGGTTATCCAGCAATGAAAAAGGGGTAGGTATCGCTGATGGCAAGTGCTTTTTGTCATTGACCAGGACTGACGCCATCTCTGACAAGATGGACGACTTGAAAATATCAGACACGGAGATGATGAAGCCTTCTTCACGAAGACTGGCAGCCATCTTGATTGCCGCCATTGAGTCTCCGCCGCGACGAAAGAAACAATCGTGACGAGAGATGCCTGTAGCCTTAACGTTCAGATGCTTGGCCCAAGTCTGAGTAAGGAACTTCTCTCTGGGCGTGGTCGCCACCTGACCGTTCCTCAAACCATGTCCATTGGGTTCGCTCTTCTGAGCATCCGACAAAGCTCTTACAGCTGTTTCACTCAAGATGAGTCGATTCAGCTTGCCTGATGTTGTGAGTGGCATATGCTGCAAAAAGATGAAACGAGATGGAACCATAAACGTCGGCAAGTTACCCAAAAGATGTCTCTCGAGAGCCTCTTTCAGACTGTCCATACCCTTCAACTGCTCTGTCACAATTTGGGACGGACCACGTGTCTCCCGGGATGTATCACATCCTAGAAAAGCAACGAGCTTGGTAGATTCGTTTGTCTCTGCTTTCACAGCAACAACAGCAGTATGAAGAAAGCCGGCCTCAATGACTTGAGCACAAGCCGCAATGTGATGTTCAACTGCCGTTAGTTCAAGTCGTTGCCCATTAACCTTGACTTGGTGATCTCTTCTTCCCGCCAGTTGCAAGGACCCGTCAAGATTGTACCGCACCAGGTCACCCGTACGAAACGCCCGCTTCCCCGGTTGATGGCCGCCAGATTGTTCATGTATTCTCTTCTTCCAAGCTGGGTTTGACGTGAAGGTTTTATCAGTTCGCTCCCTATCATTCAAATAGCCACGCGAGACAGAATGACCCTCGATGACCAGCTCTCCCAGTGCACCGATTGGTGCGAGTTTGTCTGGTTGGTCAACTGAGATGACCCATAAGCTTGATCCGCATCCATAGCCTATATTGGCTGGCGAACTACTTGACTTGATGTCTGATGCCAAAGCCGCGATGCCGGTACTCTCGCTGACGCCATAGGCGTTATAGAGTCGTACATGTTTGGCCCACGTCGAGATGTGGCTCTCTGTCATAGGCTCGCCCCCAAGAACCAATCCTCGGAGACTCGGACATGCAACAGGAGTCAGGGTACTTGCCATGGATGGTGTCAGGCTTGCCAAGTTGATAGAATGACGATTGATGAACCCAGCGAGGTTGTTCAAACGCTCATCCTCGGAGGGAATACAGACGCAGCCCCCGAACATGAGTGTGATGAGCGTATCTCGGTTGCTCACATCAAAGGAATACGATGCAAACTGTAGCATTCTTGTTGAAGTATCGATTTGAAGTGCTTTGCCATTGGCCATGGCCATGCTGTGAAATGCAGAGTGCTCAGTGATGATGCCTTTCGGTACACCCGTTGTTCCAGAGGTGAAGGTGATGTACATGGCGTTTGATATGCTTGTGTCTAACGTCGGTGATGGGGGCTCGTCGTCCAGTGGTATCGATTGCAGAAGTTCGCGCACCGCGTCACCGACTGCAACAACCTCACAAGCGAGCTCTTTAGCAAGTGAGCTATACTTTGGCAAGCATACCGCAAGGATAGGACTCATTGAAGATCGTAGACCGCGGCTATATTGTATGGGATGGGATGGGTTAACGAAGAAATAAGCACCGCCCGCTTTCAAAACACCAAGCTGTGCAACGATGGCCCATTTGGACTTGTCAAAGACGAGAGGCACGAAAACTTCTGGGCCGACGCCAAGCTGTCGAAGCCATATGGCCAGTCCTGAAGATAGCCGGTCCAATTCTTTATAAGTCAGCTCTCCATCCCATGCTAACACAGCGATGGAATTTGGCTGCATGGCGCTTTTCTGGGAGATGACCTGGTGTATAGGACGTGCTGACGGGGTTTCCACGACTGATTCACGGTTCCATTGAGCGAGACGGTTAATGTCTGCATCACTGCATATGTCAAGAACTTCAATCTGGGAGTCGATGTGGTAGACTATCTCCTCCATAGCCTTGACCACTGTTGTAGCAATCATCTCGGCCAAATCAGACGAGATAACCGAGGAGTTGTAGTGGATCCCGATGTTAGGGGAATGCGTATCTGGCTTCTGGGAGACGAAGGCGCCGAGAGCGAACTATATGACAGGTGTCAATGCTACATGATTTTTCTTCATATTCTTGGGGACAAGTAATTACCTCTCCGAGATCGTCAAACTTTACATTATGGTGAGTACCGTGACCTTCATCGACAAATACAACAGAATTGGCCCCCCAAAATGTTGTGTTATTCTCCACGACTGATTCAGCAGGGCGTATGTCGAAAAGACTTCGAACAGGCTGTGAAGGCGTGACATAGCAGTAATAACTCCTTCAATCCAAATGTCAGTGCTGTCAGTGGGTGGCTACCCTAGACTACGTACCTATTAGGACTCAGGCAGCTAAACCACACATCCTCAGAACCAGTATAACTCCGAAGACAAAGAGACCAGGCGGCCTGGAGAAGATTCAAGTGGCTTTTGCGCTCTTTCTGTAACCAGCCATCAAGAGTCTTGCTGCTCAGACTTGTGAATGGTACATGGACCGTGGCCAGTTGTATGTCTGTCTTTTGAAAATCCAAAGGAAGATCAGTGGATGGTACAAGAAGCGGCGATACCGCTGCAGGGGGTGCCATAGTGAGCGCTCTTTGGCACAGGAAAACTCAAGACTTTACTGATGAGATGAGAATGATAGATTGTGGAATATGAGCGTACAATGGCATGCATCTATGGGCCTAAGTTTGTCACCAAGTCACGAAAGGCTTTTAAAAGATCCTCTCTGCGTCTAAAGATCACATATTCATGGCGCTCGTTGAACTGTATGTGCCGAAATGCTGACCTTGTCGTCGCACTCACGAGTAAGTTAATGCAATGCAACTACATGGCGTGAATTTAGCTCCTACCTACCCCGGGGTAAGCCGTTGAAGCCACAAAGTGTCTCAAGATCCAGGGACCTTACGGGTTCTGCTTGTCCGGAGAACATGATGAACTCGATAACTCACTTCCTTAGATGTGTTTGTGGGGATGCAAGTTGTCTATTGGAAACTATACGGTGTCCGAAATCAGTAGGCTCCGAGCCTGTCGATAGTGGACACTAGTTCACGTCGTAACAAGCAAAACAACTTGATCATTCCGCTAAGCACTAGTCAAGGAAGTCATTCCCTCCGTCTGCTACGGAGTGAACATGACATCCTGTAGAATCCACCCTGATGCTGTAATGCTAGCGAGATATTGCGTGTACAATCGATAGGCTAGAGTTCACTTGTGATGTCAAACTTTGAGGTCCACATTCGCTGTAACATATTACGGTACTACCATTCTTTACGTAACAACCTTTGAGATCGAGTCATGCAGACTCGATAGGAAAGTTGTCATGACGGTTTTGTACACAGTATCCAGTGAGCCAGATCGAATGCAGTCTTGCTTACAGTCTCACTAAGCTTCTATAGTACTAGCCGCCGCTTACTAGCCGTGCGAGCCGCATCGGGCCATCTCAGGGGTAGCAATAAGCGCTTACTCATACAGAAATATGCTAGTCACTCAGAGAGAATGTGGATGTCATCAATCTCTTCGGGGGGGTGAAGTGTAGTGTAGTCAACTGGCGATTCCGGCACTAGAACAGGCCCGGAGGTTGGGGCCGTTGAGGTGGGTTTGTGAGGGAGGACTTTTGAGTTTTTTCCTGTCAAGGATGGCCTCTTCTTCTCCCTTGAACGGACTGTGGGGGTGGGGGCGACGAGACAAACTTTCCCCGTCGACTGAGGATCTCGAAATGGGTCGAGGATGCATGGGAGCGGCTCCTTTGACCGAGTATTTCCTACTGCAGACAAAGGCAGCCCGAAACCGGGCCAGGTTAGAGACTACCTTGGCTTGTAATGTCAAAGACCAGACGATTCGCCTTTTGTGTTACACCTTGTCGTGCTCTTCGTCTCTTTGTCCAAGCTTTGACAACATGTGTGGAATCAGTGCGTTTCTCAGCCATCCTGGCGAGTCCGGGTCACCTGTGGTAAATGGCGAAGCCAAGCATGTGGCAGCTGAACTGGAGAGCAGCCTGGATCTTATTGCCCATCGTGGGCCAGATGCTCGTGGCCGTTGGTTCAGCGAAGATAATCATGTTGGTAAGTCTTGTTCCATATCTTTGTCTATATATCTTACAGATGGATGCCTAAATTTTGTCGACAGGTCTTGGCCATGTTCGATTATCCATCATCGACCTTAGCCCTAGCGGGAATCAGCCGTTCCATGATGAACAAGGCGGAATTCATGCCGTTGTGAATGGTGAACTCTATGACTACGAACGTTACAAAGCTCAGTTATCTGGCGAGTTTAAATTCGTTGGTAACAGCGACTGTGAGATCGTCATCGCCTTGTATAAACACTATGGCCTCTCCTTCATCTCACATTTGAGGGGCGAGTTTGCTTTTGTCCTGTGGGACGCAAACAGGCAGCAGCTTATTGCAGCCAGAGACAGATATGGGATCAAGTCTCTCTACTATACAGTTCATCAAAACAAGCTATTGGTGGCAACTGAGATTAAGTCATTCCTGGCGTTTGGACTGCGTCCCGAATGGTGTGTCCGGACTTTACGAGACCAAAGCTGGAGGGTTGGTTCATCCACTTTCTTCAAAGGCGTGCACAAGGTACGATGCACTCTAGAACACATCTCCCGCCCTTCTCTAACACTCCACAGGTTCTTCCTGGACATTACTTAACATGTAGGCCTAATGCAAAGGAAGAGCAAAAGCCGTACTGGGACCTTGAGTATCCCGACAAGGTTAGAGGTCGACACCATAGTCCACGAGTTTTGAATAATAACAAATGGTCTAGTTCTCCAAGGATGCGCGATCCGAGGAAGAAATTACCCAGGGGGTCCGAGAGCGTCTTCTTGAAGCTGTCAAGATCCGTTTGAAAGCAGATGTTCCCGTTGCTGTCTACCTCAGTGGCGGCATCGACTCATCCTCAGTTGCTGGAATGGTGGCCCATCTCATGAAACAGGGCACCAAGTTGGGTAATGAAGCCAACTCGGTTCCATCCAACATGAAATGCTACACTGTCCAGTTTGACGAGGATAGTGGTGCAGACGAGTCTGGTATGTTCAATTATAATAGTCATCCTAGCTTCACTGCTGACAGGCTCCAGCAATTGCGAGACGCACAGCAGAGTGGTTGGGTGTCGATATCCATCTTGTCAAGATGGATGAAGAGGCTCTCGCAGCGCGTTTTGAGGATACTACTTGGCACAGTGAAGTTCCTCTTCCCGACCTGAACGGAATGGGCCGGTTGGCATTAGCAGAGGCGGTGCACTCTCAAGGCATCAAGGCTGTCATCACTGGTAAGTAATCTTTCCTTGAAAGACACATGGGCTGGGATAACTCTAATACCTGTACAGGTGAGGGCTCTGACGAGCATTTTGGAGGCTATGATGCTTTCCGAGCTGACTCACTCAGCGAACCTGACCATTCATGGCCAGCTATCATGACAGATGCTGAGCGTGAGGAAGCCTACCATGCGGCTAGTGAACAAGCTAAATATGGAATCTTTGGTGACTTCACCGCCAAGGTGCCAATTTCGACGAAACGTATGTTCAATCACAGCCACGTCACCAATTCTATTGCGAGAGTTGGCAGTCTACCATTTTCAGACTGGACCACTATTTATGGGGACAGCACGCCTGAGACGAGCCTCATTGAAGGCTTTGACGGACATGTTCGGGAAAACATACTCAAGCGGTGGCATCCAGTCCACACTGCTCAGTATATGTTTGTCAAGACCTTTATGCCTCACTTTATCCTGAGATATAACGGAGACAACATCGACATGGTTCATCAAGTCGAAAGCCGGTGTCCCTTCCTGGATCATCATCTTACAGAATATGTCAACAATGTTCCGCCCAGTCTCAAGATGAGGTACAACGCGAAAGACAAGTCTTTCCGCGAGAAGTATATTCTCAGGGAAGCTGTCAAGCCGTATGTAACCAACGAAGTTTACAATATGAGCAAGAAAGCCTACATGGGCCCAAGGAAGTTCTGGCCAGGCGGCCCACTACACAAAAAGATTACGGAGCTAATCACAAAGGAAAACGTGGAGAAGCTGGGTTTCTTGGACTGGGAAGCTACTCAAGACGCTGTGGATGGAGTTTTCGTCAAGCAGGAGGCCTTGGCGCTTCGTCGCACTATTACGGTGGCACAGTTTATTGTTCTAGGGCAGCGCTTTGGAGTCAAACGAGGTGGTGGAAAGTAAAATAGGACTCAATATATGCAGGCTATGTCTTGCTAGAAGACTTGTTCTATCCAACTAGTAAGCAGCTTCGAGTCCAAGTGAGAAGCTACCTTAAATCAACTGCCTTTTATGCTTACGATGGTCTATCATTAAATATCTTGCTGTATACTATGTATTATTCTCTGGTCTCACATAAGGTCTGGGTTGTTAAAGCTTACAAATAACCCATTCAATTAAATATCTCGAACTGTTACATATGCATGCACTGCCTCTCAAGTCTGTGGCTTTAGACAGCATGC
Organism: Fusarium buharicum; assembly: GCA_014822075.1. Taxonomy (NCBI): domain Eukaryota; kingdom Fungi; phylum Ascomycota; class Sordariomycetes; order Hypocreales; family Nectriaceae; genus Fusarium; species Fusarium buharicum. The sequence continues at coordinate 272 of JAATHB010000295.1, read as the reverse complement.
TATCAAACAATCAACCATTCCTTATGTAATTTTAGCATTGTAACGTAATACCCCTATCGTCACCTAACTAAAAGCTTCTACTTAAGAAGTCTGTTTTGCTTTTTATTAATAAATAACCTTATTCTTTTCTAGTAACGTACACGATAAGCGTGCGGCACAGACAAGTGCGCGGCACACCCCACTTATCACCTTAAAGGCAGGTTTTTAAATAATTCTTAAAAATTAAAATTAAGCTTAAAATAGCTAAGATCTTAATAGCTTATATATAAGTA
>JAATHB010000294.1:0-35247 GCA_014822075.1 Fusarium buharicum | reverse complement strand
TTTATAGGCTTAAATAAGCCTAATATTTTTAGGCTTATTAAGTCGGGGGTTAGACTTGAATTATATAAGCCGGCTTGAATTATTAGAAGCGTTATTGCCGTCCTTGTTAACGGCGCGGGCAGGCCCGAGCCAAGGCAACAGGGACAAACAAGGCATCCAGGCATTCCAGGCATTCCAGGCTTACCGGTTGCCTTAATTTGCCTTCTAGCGCTCGCCAGCTAACGAGATGGCATTCAAAATCCCACAGAGCTATAACACATTTCAGCTGCCAATGCAATCTGATCACCGCATGGTCCACCCGTCCATCATAGTATGTTGCCCAATTGAGCAAGGTGAAATCGATTCCTTCGCTTAAATACGCGTAACTACTGTGGATGATGAGCCAGCTTCCCATAATGACATGATACTCTCCTGCTCTCCAGAATCCAGCTATAGGTCCGACAAGCACTTCTTTTTCAAATTAGATCCGACTTTACGCCTATCCGCAATCGGTCACTAGGCGGGATTTGAAGTTATTATTCACAATAAAGTTAACGAGGAAGTTAATAAGACTGAAATATAAATACTCCGTCTAGGCGGCCTGGGTTAAAGAGTATAAGAAAATATAAGTATATTATTATAATAAGCTTTATTAGTTTATATAATTTAAGGTAAAGTTCTATATGAAGTTAGCATAAAAGAGTTAAAAAATTTACCTATATTTTATAAAAATCCTATATCTTTATCCCTTCTGTCTATTCTGCCCCCTATCAAGGTTGATACTTGAAATCAGCTTAGGCTCATATCGAGTGGCAGGATCAAAATTGGAAAGCTTTTAGCTATCGTCTCCATTGATGTGCATGAGATCCTGAACGACGGCAGTATTGGGGTAGGCTTGGTCTAATGCACTCTGAGACTTTCTGGTACAGCCACTGGGCTAGGACAGGACGGCTGTGCTGGTACGCACAGCTATGGTTGCAAGGCTCTACAGGGGCAGATCCCCATGTTCGGCATTCCTGGAAGACTGATGTCGCTGCAGAGTTTTTGATCGGGTCTCTTGTGGTGAGAATCAGATATAAAGAGCTTAAGACAACCGAGTATTTCTGGTAGTGGCTCATGTCTATTACACTCTTGATCCAAATCATCTTGCTATGGCTGCCCATTCAAACCAACACGGCTCTCTCGACCAGGAAGTCAATACTAGGTAGCAATACCGAATCATGGGTTATAGGTTTCTTCTATATTGTATCGATGTCTTAACATTAAAACCATATGTGAATAAAAAATACTCAATCTATTAACTAGTTCAAGGCTAATGATATGCTCCGTCTTGATTTTCTGGTTCCTAATAATATGCCATCTGATACACTATAGAGCATATCTTGGAGTTGAACCAGCGATATAATACTGGCACTTCTTCCACTACTCGCAAATTAATTGCTTTTACTTATGATACAAGTGACTGCTTAGAGTGTTGAACATGAACCTCTGCTCTGCTCTGAAGACATCATTGTTCAGCAGCCTGAACACTTCATGTTCTGACACAGAATAAACATACAGCTGTTAATTACCCATGCTCAAGAACAAGTTGATTTCCACGTAACAACAATTTTCTAATGCTATATAATGTCTCTGATCCTCAGCTCATTCTCTTCTTTCGTTATCACCGCACCCCTATTCGAGCTAGCAATACCAACACTTGGCAATCCTCCCAAATAAGACCTGTCTGGAAACACCCTTGGCCAGGAAATATACCGTAGTTGATCTTCTTAACCATGGGTCATCAAGCAGGAGACTTCCAGGCCCAACTCGGCTTCCTCATTGCAGTTCGTCGCAGCACAAAACAACAGGTAGACAGCCTCAGCAATTTTGTGCACCGCAAGGGTGCTCTCTCTCTGCCACCTTCAGAGTACTTCAGAACACCACCAGAGACCGAGAATCTTCGAGAGCTGAGTCAAGAGCATCTTATCCGCGCACAGTGGGCTATTGAGCAGCTCGAGGTTGTCCTGAAACACCATGGACTCTCCAATGCAGATCCTTTGAACGACAACACGTCCAATTGTCAAAAGCAAGACGATTCCGATTGCTGGACTGTTTCATTTGATCCAAACGTTCAAGAGTATCAATGCAGTCAGTATCACTGGATTGGAGTCAAGCTGACATCTCCTAGTATCCGCGCTGGGAGCTTACGCTTTGAGAAGGAGTTGGATGAAGTCTTGTTTATCTTGAAAGATAAACTCCTGACAGTTGCAAACTCGGATACTCGCCTTAGCATTCTCGTGAGCCTAACAAGAAACAATGTCAATCTTGATGATCTCAAGGCCATCACATCCATGATATGGACAGTAGATACCCTCCTGGACGAGCTTCACCCTCCTCATTGTGGGCCTGGATCACTCTCTTCTCTCGGCTTGCAGTATACTAACCTTGCTAGGGACCATCCTATCCATCTCAGGACGGAGCTGGCCTCCGCTGTTCAGGTAGAAGACCCCTGGAACAACCATCTTACACCCAACCGACGCCCGTTGGAGATCCTTCCGCACCCTGGAAAGTTGAACCGTATCAAGTTCAGCTCTGGATTCGACAAGATACGTGATGCTGATTCGGTAGATAGCCTGATCAACCTCCTTGAAATCTCCATCTTGGACGCTGGTGAGTATCCCCAAGCACGACCTGCTTATCGCCTCCGTGCCGCCAGCGAGTCTCGCCCAGTTGTCGTTGAGTTCAACCAACATTGTGGAACCCTAGATATCGGTGAGATTGTCACTTGGGCTGTCGTCTGCACAGAACTCATTCTAACCTGCTTGAGCCAGGCCTATGCAGCACTTCCCAGGAACGGTACTACAATTTTCACCTTTCTAGAGGCACAAGGTCTAAACCAAGTTTCCCACTACTTCCAAACCAAAGACAAGTCCCTTCAGGTACCGGATCTAAAAGATTGGCCCCTCATCAGAAACGCCCTCGCCCAGGATGAGTCGGAGCCTGTTGTGCGAACGAACTGGCCTTCAAAACGTGCGCTTCCATCGCCTCTCGATGAATTTGCTTTTCGAGCCCAGAACTGGGAAGCCTCAGCCAAGGACACTTTCAACAGCAACTATTCCTTTGGCGTCGAGCTTGAAATGTACATCCCGGCACTGCCAAGTCAAGACCTCACTCTGTCGCAGTTCACGATGCCAACTATATCAGAAACCGACTCTGAGCATATGGACATGGACTTAGATCTACCAAGCTACGAGGAGTACCCTGATCCCCACCCTGAAGACAACAGACAAGTTGCATTTGGCTTAACCTTTGAACATCGAGCTCGAGGCATAGCGAATCTGATTACATCTTGCGGTCCTTTGCTCCTAGTTCGCAACTCATCCACAAAAAAAGCCAGTGACACCTGGAAAGCAGAGCTTCTTAAGTACGGAATAACTCCCGTTAACGGCATCGCTCCTGAATATCAGACCTGGACTATCTCGGAAGACGGCTCTGTCCACCCACACAATAACTGGGGAGGATATTTGGTATTGACAGGGATAGAGATTGTAAGCCCTGTTCTCAGAGACACACCGAAAGGCTGGGAGGAGGTACTCGATGTTGTCAGAATCTTACGAAACAACTTCAGACTGGTAATGGGAAACTCATGCGGCTTTCATATTCATGTTGCCAAAGGTACTGAGCCAATGCCCCTTCACCTGCTGCGTAAAGTCCTTGTTCTCATGTGCTGTGCCGAGAACATGATCTTCAGTCTCTGCAACCCCGGTAGGAGGCATGCAAAATTCTTGTTGCCCATATTGGACCCAGGTATGAAGACACACGATCATTACGAAGATTGGTGGGCAGAGATTGATGCTCCGGCGGACTTTGAGCAGTATATTCCGGTGGACAGAATCACTGACTGTTACCTTTTAGGTGTCCTCAAGGCGCTGTGGACAGCTCCCACTTTGAAGGATCTCCAGGGACTCTGCAGACCAAGCAATTGGGCTTTGAAGGGTTGCGTAAGTGTGTATTCTTGCCTACCCCTTGAAGAGATTGGTTCACAGCTGTGTGAGGGGACTGTCGAATTTCGTTACCTCGAAGGAACTATGGACCCAGACTTGATTCTTCATTGGAGTCAGCTTATGGTGTCTTTGTTCCAGTTTGCGGACGTGGCTCCTCCGAATGCATGGCTGACGTTCGTGCCCACAGTATTGCAGTCCCAAAAGTCAGGCCATTGCGACTTGAATGTTCTCAGGAGTTTTCTGGTACAACTCGGTCTAAATGATGATTATGACTTTTGGGCCAGTCGAGCTCGTACAATCTCAGAAATGCCGCATCTTTCAAGAGATGAGTTCCGGAAGTTGCACGATGAGCGGCCAGGGGATGATCATGAGATTTTACCACGCATCGACAAGTCGCACACTGATTCTCTTCGGATGAATGTTTGCAAGAGGGAAAGGCGATTGCCGTGTCTAGTCCAAGAAAGGGAGGTAGTCAATGAGGATGAGCCTCCAGCTGATCCAGAGGGTCGTGTAAGGTCATTGTTGGAGAGGATTGGCCTCACGGATGATGAAGTTGATAACACCCCCAAAGAAGCCAATGCAAGCACGTCTAGCCTAACCGAGGCTCAAACTGAAGAGTCACTTGCGGCTGATGAGGATGACTTGGAAAGTTCTAAGGTTAGGACTGAGTCCTATATGCTCGAGGTCCTCCAAGCCAGCCGCAACCAAGTGAAGAGGGATCTGGTGCGATATTATGATGCCTAAGGGGAGCTGTAAAGGGTTGGATTTCTGAAGTAGGAGCGTTTGGAGTATCGGAGTTGAGAATCAAGATGTGCATATTCTATGCCTTGTTTGATATAGGAAGTGCGCTCTATAAATGCCTAGCCCTGAATTTCTTTGTAACCGTAATTCGAAGCTTGATAGCTTCGCTAACCAGTGAACCAGCAAACTTCAGTCTATACTTGAAAATACTGTAGTTCTAGTGGCAGCGGGGATGATCCCATGGCTCCCCAGACACTGAATGCATAATACCATTGATGGCTCAAGGTTTGCTGCTTTTGCATTCCGACCACCCCCTTTTTTTTAGTTCTTTACTGGAGGGGTCTTTAAGCTTTGCGTAGGATAAGGAATATGCTTCGATGAGCACAGTAGATGAGCTGAATGCAGCGTATGATGCGACGCGTTGGGTATTATATGACGTGAATGTGGTTTGTTTGGTGTTTAATATTGATTCTTCATTTATCATGCAGGAGAACTATGCTCTCTCTCGATAATGTCTTCTCGTGCCAGTGGTCGAGTTCCGTCGTTGAGAACCATGGCTTCTCGATGCTGTCGTCGAAGCCGTTGCTCTTCTGCCGAGTGTTCCCTGGCGCGAGTGGGCTGTGGTTCAACAAGTGGGAGATTTCCTGATTCTTCCTCGATTTCCATGATGAGGTCGGGCAGCTCCCGAATCCTTCTTCTTGAATTCTCCTTATCCATCAGCCCTGCCTTTTCGAGTGCCTTGAGGCCCCGTCTTGACTCTCTAATGCGGTCGACAATGTCGACGATCCTATTGGCCTTGAGTGCCATGTAATCCTTAAAACTGCGGCGCCTCTCTTCAGGTGTATCACCCCAATCCTGCTTTGCCAGCCACTTTTCGACAAACCGTGCTTTAACTAGCATGCTGGCGCCGTACTTGTTAACCAGCTCCAGAATGAACATGAGGCAGAACCTCTCAGCCATATCGCGGAGATAGTACTCATCCCAGTGGCTGTCGGTAAGACTTGGTCGTTTAACATCGTCCAAGCTCAGCTCTAAGGACCTCACGAGAGCAGAGTAGGCCTTGGGATTGTTCAGTTTGGACAGTCCATCCAAACCTAGGGTGGTTAGCTGTCTTGTCAGAATTACGGGAACAGTCTTACCAATAGTCTGACCGGTGAGAAGGGCCAAGGCCCGAAGACATCGCATCCTCTCATCGTAATCTGGTCGAGTGATGCCGAAGAGCAGAGAGTGAGTTGTCTCGGGGTCATTGACGGCCCGATCGCATAGAATCTTAATTGCAACCTCCCTGATGGAATAGTTTGGATGATCCAGAAGCTTTTCAAGAGTTTCGAGCTGTAGCGAATCTTCTGTATCTTGGGTGATGTACTGTGTCTTTGGCTGTGGTGGAGGAATCTCGTTGTCGTCGCGTATAATGGTGAGGGCAGTGAATACAGTGCTGACGACGCCAAAAGTAGCGAGGCCCAATGTCACGAGGACTACTCTTTCATCACGGGCAAAAGTGAGGAGGCTGTCTGCCCATCCCATGTTGGTTAAATCTGTTTGTTGAGTTCATAGTTTGAAGCTGATAGATAATTGGAATCGCAACATGTACCCCAGAGTTCCTGACGTAAGGTATTCTGCCCGATCATACCGCTCTGGTGCAGCCCAATCAAGCTAGGCTTCCCGTTGTGAGCCCACTTCAACCTATAGACTATAGTTCAAGCCTGGTTCTTATATCTTGACGATAGATTAACAACGCGGCACAATTAAAGTTATAGTTTTTTCGTTTTGTTTTTCACAATAAGGTACCATGCCTGATGACTAAAAACATAGATTCTGCAATCAATAATAAACAAATCACGTTTAAGTTCCGGCTTCTAGGCAGCAGTCAGCGTTATAATTAAGCTTTATCCTGAGCTATAAGAAGTCTTTATCCTCCGTCGTCAACCACCCGACTTCGTTGAACTCACTTCTGCGCTGCAGCAAGACACTCAAAACTTGGTTGGTAGCACAACAACGACATCAACATCAAGAGAGACGAGGACAAAAAATAAATGTTGCGTAATCTGGGAATCGAACCCAGGGCTCCCCGACGCTACTCGAATGGCAACGGAGAATTTTACCACTAAACCAATTACGCTTCTGATCACGTGCTAGACAGAAGCTCAATTATATCCTAAGTTTGCTATCGAAAATAACCTGCCATCAACTCAATTACAAGGGCCCACATCAACTGATAACGATAAGACTTTTTCTCTGGCACCTCTAGAAAAAATTCCCAGTCGCTCGGCGCAAGTTGCACATCAGCATACTATCAGTCGCAATGGCCGGCTCCCAGCTCAAGCGCCTCAAGGCGTCCCTCAAAGAGCAAGGAATTGTCGGCCCTCAGCAGTCGAAGAAACAGAAGCGAAAAATTGCTCAAGATGAGCGTTCTCGCAATGACAAACGACTTCAGAGAGGGGCTGTGTTGGAAGGCATTCGCGAGCAGTTCAATCCTTTTGATCTGAAGCATGCAAAGGGGCCCAAATTTGAGGTTACAAGCAACCGACCTACTCTTACTGCTGGCAGCATCAAGGGTCGTCCAGGCCAGGCTAAGGCAGCTAGCGAGGAGAGGGTACGTTGCATCACATCGCCTCCAGAGACTCGACTAACAGTTACAACAGCGTCGACAAACTATCCTAGTTGAAATGCAGCGTCGCAACAAGGTCGGTGGTATTCTCGATCGTCGATTCGGTGAAAATGATCCCACAATGGCACCCGAAGAGAAAATGCTGGAACGATTCGCCCGCGAGAAGCAGAGGAGTCACAAGAAGAATTCCATGTTTGACTTGGAAGACGATGAGCCTTCGGAGGGCTTGACACATATGGGCAAGTCTCTCAACTTTGAAAACGTGGACGATTTCCAAGAAGACGACCTCGACGAGGATTACGACAGCGACGGCTCGGTGCGTGAAAGGCAGAGGTTGAAGCGCATCCGCGCAATGGCAGACACGGGTAGCGATGGAGAAGATGGCGAGAATGGAGAACCGGAACGGAAAAAGACAAAGAAGGAGGTGATGGAAGAGGTTATCGCCAAATCCAAACACTACAAGTACGAGCGACAAGCTGCAAAGGAGGAGGACGAAGACCTTCGAGAAGAACTTGATAAGGATCTTCAGAGTATCCAGATGCTCCTGCAGCAAGGCCGACCAGGTGGTAAGGCTCAGGGTGAAGACGTCGCAAAACCGACCATTGCCGGTGTTGATCGGGATGCTTTCGAAAAGAATTTCGACCTTCAAGTAAAGAAGTTGGCCCAAGACAAGAGAGCTCAACCTGCGGACCGTACCAAGACCGAGGAGGAGAAGGCTGAGGAAGAGTCTACAAGACTAAAGGAGCTTGAAGATAAGCGCCAGAAGCGTATGCGAGGAGAGTCAGTCAGCGACAGCGAGGATGACGAAGTGGATAACAAGGGTGGAAAGGCCGAGCAAGATGCGATGGACCTGGACGACGAGGACGAATTTGGTCTTGGCAGCGGTATTCGAGCTCGACCAACAGCTACGGAGCTTGGATTTGACGATGAGGACGACTTTATTATCGACGACGATCTTGTGGCTAGTGGATCTGACCTGGAGCCCATCGACAGCGATGAGGAATCGGATATGGAGGGCTCTGATGATGAAGGTGAGGATGAGGAGGACGACTTTACCAAGGGTCTACTCAACGAGGAAGAGAGCCGCAACCCTGTCTTTGACGCCGACTCAACATCAAAGGCGTCAGCAATCCAAAAGGGTGACGAACAAGGCCTTCCATTCACCTTTGAATGTCCTCAAACTTGCGATGAGTTCCGAGCCATCCTGGCACCTTACCCAGCCAAGACCTTCCCTACTATCGTCCAAAGAATCCGTGCCCTCTACCATCCCAAGCTCAGCAGCAAGAACAAGGAGAAGCTCGCCAACTTTTCAGCTTCTCTAGTCGACTATGTCGGCTTGCCTTGGGACCCTGCAACCTCTTCACCCTTTACTGTGCTTGAAAGCATAGTCAGACATATTCATTCTCTTGCAAAAATGTTCCCTATCGAGATCAGCAAGCAGTTCCGGCAGAATCTTGAGGAGATGGGCGAGTCTCGACCCCTGGCTCTGGGCACTGGAGATCTCGTTCTCTTGACTGCTGTTGGCACCATCTTTCCTACATCCGACCACTTCCACCAGGTTGTCACCCCTGCTGTATTGACGATCACTCGATATCTTGGTCAAAGAGTGCCACAGAACCTGGCACATTATGCTATTGGCACATATCTCTCCATCCTGGCTGTCAGTTATCAGAAGCTGGCCAAGCGTTATGTTCCCGAGGTCATCAACTTTTCCTTAAACACCCTCTCCGCCTTGGCACCCGTTGCTGCTTCTAAACAGCTCGGAAACTTTCCCCTTCATAATGCTCCTGCTGGTATCCGCACAGAAGCTGCGGGTAAGACAAAGCTGCGAAAACTCAACTTTTCCGACTGTATTGATACGGAGTCAGAAAAGACTGAAACCACAGCCCGCAAAGTCGCTATTCTTGACACGACAGCTCAAGTTCTGGAAGCTGCTGCAGATACATGGACTGGAAAGAGTGCATTCCTTGAGACATTCGGCCAAGTTGCGAGCGTGCTAAAGCACCTTAACAGCAAGGCTTGTCGTTCCCAGTTGCCTACTGCTTTCAACGACAGAGTTGAGAAGCTACAGGCCAAGTACAACCGCATGCTCAAGGTCGCCCAACTATCGCGTCGCAGCGTGGAACTCCATCACCACCGTCCCCTGGCGATCAAGACATACGTGCCCAAGTTCGAGGATACGTTCGATCCGCACAAGCACTACGACCCGGATCGCGAGAGGGCGGAGCTTGCCAAGCTCAAGAAGGAGCACAAGAAGGAGCGCAAGGGTGCACTCCGAGAGCTGCGCAAGGATGCCAACTTTATGGCGCGGGAGAAGCTGCGGCTCAAGAAGGCAAAGGACGAGGCGTACGAGAAGAAGTACAAGCGTCTCGTTGCAGAGATTCAGAGCGAGGAGGGTCGCGAGGCGAACATTTACGAGAGGGAGAAGTCGGCGAGAAAGAGGGCCAACCACAGGTAGATGGGTGCAGTGGCATAGGATACCAATACATGTTTTCATCTGTACCTTGATTGTAATTGTGAATTTGAGGATAAGGGATGAACTGGCCGACGATCGTCAACCAAGCCAAACTACTAATGGTCACTCTTGGTATTAATATGGATGTGGCCTCTTCCTCCATTGAGGATAGAAAAGTCTTGTCGCTGAGGATCATGTTGTCAAGCTTGGAAATGTTAGGTTTATAGTCTAGTGGCCTAAAGTCGATGATAAATGGCCAAGGTAACAAGCTCCCACCATGAACGGGCATGTACCGCCTCGGGCCAAGCTTCTGCTTGCCTGTGTTGTATTGGAAGAGCCGCGAACATTTTGACTGTGGGAAGTCATGTAAAGATCTATTATTTTTCATCATCAACAATATACGATGCTGCGTTATGCTTGACGCTTTGTCTCAACATCGTGACATGGTCGAGTTCGGTATCGCTTGACGAATATTAAAAAGACCGCAAAGGCATGAGACAATATTTAAGTATCTACCTCAAATAGGTAGGAAACCGATGAAGTACATTTACAGCCAGCCATATAACATCCGATGTGCACTCAATAAACCGAAAAGGTATCTATCCGGATCCCCGAAATTCCTATATATGGTTGCCCTCTATACGTCCTCCGTCAAGCAAGGACCAACTAGCAAGGGGAGCGTTGCCGACTTTATGGGGTGCATCATTCTCAGGATGAGCAAGCCAACCTGCTCACCCGCGGAAACCACGGACTCCATGATGAAACAAGCTGAGTGCCAAGCCTTCTGACATCTGGGATTGGGTATGTGAAGTTTCATGGTCCAAATCGGTGCCCATGATGGATCTGGTCGCCATGGCAATTAGGAAAGGACGTAGCCCATCAGCCTCGGGTACCTGAAGCCAGTTGAACTCATTATGGGTAACAACCATGTTGATTCCAGGCTCTCGAAGGGGAGTTGTTGCCCCTTTGAGGTATCTGAAATTCATCCATGGGCGACAAAGATGTATTTCGATATCGAGTGCCGTGGAAAGAGCCAAAATCTGGACTACCTAAGCTCTGACGTGATAAAATGCTCTTTCCCATTGACCATGGGCGATTTGCACCATTTTCCATCGATTCAATACTGGGGCGGCTGGGAATGAGTCATTGTGGAAGATCATGGCCCTGACGTGCAACCGCGGGACTTGGGCTGGGTCGAGATTGAAATGAGAGCGAATAATCTCCGAAAATAATTTCATAGACTCGCTGGAAGTGAACATGAACAGGACCTTCCTGCATACCTGAGCCAGGTATTCCTGACGCAAACCAGAGACTCTGGTAAGTGCGCTGTCGAAATACGGAACGAACCCATTAGCACCAACCGTGTACAGAAAACGGTTATCTTGGTTGGTGCTTAGGCCTCCAGATTCCGAACTGATGATATGGTCGTAGATCTTTGATCGAATCTCGGCAGGGAAACGGGAGTCGTTGAAGACCGTGAGGAGAGACGGGGTTGCGATACTCTGGTCCATGTCCATGTCAACATTGTCGCTTTGGTCCATGTCTATGTCAACATTGTCGCTTTGGTGAATGTCCATGTCGACATTGTCAGCATCGGCCTTATGCTTCTTGCGCGGAGGCTATATGCGAAAGTCAGTAGGCAGTCCAGATATGAGAATATCATGGGTTAAGTGGCTTACGCTTCGGTTATGGTCCATGGTGATAGATCAGGGCGACGCGGTCGCGGTTGGCATCTTCACAAGTCAGTGAGAACGAATAACTTATTGCAACTGCGCTCGTGACACGCAGGCCATATAAAATATAACCATAGCATGCGCACGAGATGTTAGATGCACTTACCGATTGTTTCTTTTGATGCGGATGTTGTGGTGTCGAAGAGTGTTTGGTCGATGCAAAAGCTTATGTGTTGAAGAGAATGGTTTGAGAGATTTGAGACGATGAAGTGGAAAGAGGGAGGTGTAGCTGCCAGGTATCAATGACCTAATGAACCATGGTCGTTCAGTCATATTTTCCAGCAAACATTTGGCTTAGTAAAACAGCATTAATTTATCAGTTTCATCGAAAAAGTTTACATGGGACTGTTCGACAGAGTTCAAAATGAATGGAATACATACACACCCACTGGAAGATTGTATAATGTATGGCAGGAAGTCCAAGTACAAACGAGGCAAATTGACCAAATTCAGAATACATCACTCATGGAATTTGCAATGAACAATATGAAAGGACGTTGTGGTCAATCTTCTATCTGCAGTGCTATGTATCTTACAGGAGCATGTGCGGCATTCCCTGGCCTGGTCTCGAAGAGCATGGTGATGTTGACGCCCAATTCAAGACACTCATAATTACTGCCCATAGAGGTCAAAGAAGGCAAGAAACAGAAAGCGGTCTGATGCCGACATTGTCGGCAAGTCCCTTATCATCACGAATGATTCGTGGGTGAAGGATATGGCTCAAAAGGCCGAGAAGAAAAGGTGAATCAAGAAATCTCTCTTCGCTGAATGTCCCCCGAGAGCATGTAGTCATCTCGGGTGATTGAGTCCTCGATCTGACTATTCAGTCGCTTCTTGGCGTTCCTGGTTTGGACCTTGTGCTTTTCAATAAGACAACCTTCGGCCCTTAGCTCGTAGACAAACACTGGCTTATTTTGCCCTGGTCGATGGAGTCGCCCTTGTGCTTGAACTTCCCAAGATACCTTCCACCATGGCCCACACTGAATAAGGACGTTGAGGTGTTGCAGGTTGAGGCCTTGTCCTCCGGTACCCCTGCTGGCAAGTAGGACATGCGGAGACTGGGATTCAAATACTTTCTTGATGACCAAGTGTCGCCCAATCGTGTCCATTCGTCCATTATATTCGTCAAAGAGAATAGCATCAAATTTCTTCTTGAGCGCGACTGCCATGATGTCCAGGAAGTAGACGCTCTCATCCATGATAAGAAAGTTGTCACGAGGGTAAACATCTCTGTGCCCATCGACGAGATCCAGCACAGTTTCCACCCGCCGGGACAGCCAATTCTCATCTTGCTCGAGTCGTTCCTTCCATTCAACCAACTGGTATCTTACATTCCCATCTTGTTCGGTGAGCACGTCGGCTGCCTCTTCGCGGTTCAAGGCCCTTTCGAGGCCATGCCTCTCAAACTTGAGTTCGACTAGCATGGGATGATACGCATGTTGTTGAGCTTCAACAAGATGTTTCCAGCCAGCGTTATTTGCTTTCCCCTTTCCTTTTCCTCTCATGGATTTCTTGAACTTGGCAAAAGCTTCATTGGAGTTCTTCCGATCTTCGGGGTCTAAGGGGAAGTTTACGACGGTTCTCTTGAGTTCGGGGAGGTTATTATTGATTGATGAAATCGGTCTTCGCAGGGTGGTCGCGTCCAGCATCTGAATGTATCGAGTCAGGTGGTGTCCTTCGGGATAACCAGGGCCAGAGGTTATGCTTTTGAGGAATCCCGCCTTGAACTGTTGAAAGGACATGAGAGGGTGGCCCTCGAGCATGCTCAGAAGAGCATAACCATCGTCCCAAGTGTTGTCCAGTGGTGTAGCAGTCAACATGAGACAGGAATTGAAACGACCCCTCAGGGCGTTGATGGCAGCGTAGGTACGACTTTGGTGGTTCTTAATGGCATGGGCCTCGTCAAGAACCAGCCACTCGCCAATTGGTTTTTTGGGTTCTTGTTGAAGTACTCCGGAGAGCAGAGTTACCATGGGCTTCTTGGGAACCCTATTGGATCTACCCATCTTGTAATCGTTCATTCCATCAACGAACTTCTTGACTCGCGTAACTTCGGCGGCAACATATGAGTATGAAGTAACGACGACCTTGTACTTCCACAACTCTGTAGGCCATATAACCTCCCCAATGAGACACTTTGCCGGCATTTGATCCTATGTCGCTATTAGCATGGGTGTGTCCAGGGCATCTATACCGATATTGTCAGCATGTACCTCACCAAAGAAACGGTCAATTTCCGCCATCCGCTGACGGCAGCACAAAAGAGGAGCAACAATGATGGAGGGACCAGTCGTGCTTTCAGAGGACAGGGCAATAGTCGCAAGGGCCGATAGAGTCTTTCCGAAACCCGGTGCGTCTGCCAAGATCATTCCTTGGAAACGAGAGTCCTTGGCACGCATAGCAGCTGCTACGGCACGACGTTGATGAGGAAAAAGTTGGACGTTGCCCTTTAGCCCTGGGATGGGACCTGGCTCTGGTGCCAAATGTTTCGCGACCTACAAGAGAGCCATCGTCAGCAACAGCCAGCTAGACATTATAAGCATGAATCGATACTTACGATCTCATCATGAAGCTCGTCGATGAACTCGACGAACCATTCCTCGTGGTACCCCTTAACATCATCTGTCAGGGTATCTTGGTTGTCCTCATCGTCACTCGAGTCTCCGATTTTCTCATCGCCTGAGGCATCTTCGGAGTCACCGTCGTCCTTCTCCTGATGGGCCGAAGTACTGGGAGTCTCTCGGGGCTCCACGAAACCTAAGCCAGCCCTGAGCAAACCGATCCAGTGATGCGACAAGATCGGCGTGATTCGGGGTTCCGCGTGTCGAAGACGTTCCGTTTCCGCGTTGAACTCGGCAATCATCTTGGCGAAACGACCTTTCGGCTCTTGATCCATGGCGATGGTTTAAATGCCGACACCGTGGGACCTTTGTTCTCTACTGTTTAGAGGTCAGGGAGCTGTTTTGTCTTGGAGGCGCAGTCAGGCTTGCCGTTTGCTGGCAATTAAGAACGGAGAGCGTGTGTAATGGGGAGGTTTACCTCGCCGCGATGAAGGCGGGCTTCTATTTGAAAGTAGCAGAAAATCAGAAATGCTCACGCAAATGTGCACGAATATTTGCGTCCTTGTCAATGAATCACCGCTACTGCCGGGCAGTGTCAGCCGTTATTAGTACCTAGGTACCTAACTGAGATGAGAGACACCGATAGAACAAAGAAAAGAGAAGAAATGTTTTGACAAGCAAGTGACTGTATAACTATGAGGAAAGAGAATTGTTAATGTGGGAGATATAAGGTGAGGGTTGGTTGTTTTCACCTCTCCTTGCAGGCCAACGCGAGACCAAGACGTGGATAAAGGTCGAAGCCTAAGACCTGAAGTAAATGGACGCTTGCGCTTACATACAGAAGTATAGGCAATGAAATCAATTGTCATTGTCATGATACATATGATATCGTTGACAAGCATATCTGGACTGAATCACTCTGGCCGAGATACAGCACAGCTGCAGTCAAGGTCAGAGTTCAGTTTGATGATGGAAGATTGCCCAACTTGGTGTGAGTGCTCGGTCGAGGCCTTCATCCAGGGACTGCTGACTAGAGTGTTGACTAAAGTCATCAGAGTCATCCATTTACGAGAGCCTTTATTCGGTCATGATACTTCCCAATATTTTGGCATCTGGCCTTCATCACCACTGCTTCCGGGCCCTCCCGAAAGAAGTAGTCGATGATCTCTATCAGCATTCTTATATACATGGCATGCCTCCTCGAGTTGCTTATAATGAGAGAAATCTACAGGCCTGCCATTTCTTTAAATAACAAAAGCTTGTGAAAAGCAAGTCACAAGCTATTAATCGTGATCTTCCTCTGTCAACCCTGGGCAGCCTTCCATTTCCGTATCCGGATATGCCATCTTGCACCAGAAGCAATATTGATGCTTCTCCCTTAAGTATTCCAGCACTCGCCTCAGTCGTTCTCCGATCTCAAGTTTATTGAACTGGTCCAGCTCTTCGTCCTCCTCATCCAGATCCTCAGCCGTTGCATACACAGTATGTCCTTTTCCCAGTGCCCTCTTATCATCTGCGTCCTCTTGGTCGTCCTCGTATGTCGGTAGACGTGACAGTGACTGCTCGAGATCATAACGCATCCGTCGATCGCGCTCTGCTTCTTCTCTGTGTCTAACAAGACCGCGATACAGCAAGGGTATTGATTTGAGAGGACGAGATGATATCGGTGCTTCACCTTTGGGTTTGGTAGTTGAAGCGTCAGGGTCTTGAGAAATCTCGGTCTTTTCGTCATCCATCCTCTCTGCTGTACGCTGCGCCGCAAAGAATTGCTTCTCGAGCCTTGCGCCCTCTCGCTCTTTCCTAACGCGCTCGCGATATTCATCTGGATCTATCTTTGCCGCCTTGACATCCCTCTCTTCAGCGGCCTCTCTGATCCGCCGCTTCTTCTCATTGTCCATGCCGATACCTCCACGGTCATCTTTGATACTGACTTTGATCGGCTCCGTCCGACCAGGAGCAGCGCCGTCTTCTGCCTTTTTGCCTAAACCGCCACCTGTAAAGCCCATCTTGGCCATCATGGCGAGGCCCTTGCTCTTCTTTGCCTTTGCATCGTCTAGCATTGAGGTTGAGAGGGCCTTTTCACGCGCGGCTTCTTCCTCTTCTGCGATCTGCTCTTTTGATTTGACGGTTCCTCGTGCGCGTGATTCGCGTTTCAGACGTCGGGTACGCTGTAGAGATGTCTCTTTTGCTGGCGTTGGGTCGTCGAATGTCATGTTCATGTAGTCATCCTCTTGCTCGTCCGGTGCGCCTACGCCAGTTTGCTGACTAGGACTCATAATGGCAGACTCTATTTGATGGATGAGGTATTTGAAGTGAAATTGAATTGAGCGTGTTGATGAACTGGGCGGGCTGGTGAGATGAAGGAATGACTTTTGATGATAAAGAATATTTAGCTAGACCGATTTTCTCGCGCCCGCCTGATGCCGGCTATATTAGCACTTCAATAATGAACTGGATTGGCTTAACAAACTCGAGTTGCCTAGAGTAGTACTGTAACTGTCGTTCCTCGCCACTTTTGCCTGTAGTTATCTTACCACAATAGAATCCTGGAATTAATTGTCATTAGTTCTCTATCGACCGAAGTCTTTTGAAGTATAATCCTATGGAAAACTTGGGTAAGGTAGTACTGTGTAGCATAATCTGTAGTTGAGTGGCAGGTAAAGGTGGTCCGTGCACATAAACTCATCGAGCTTCTCAATGCTTCGTCATTATTTTTCTCTGTCCTCCTCATCTGCTGCTTTTACGTATGGAATCCACAGGAGTATCAACACTTCAGGTCTTGGGCCTCGACCTTCGTTAGCCGCCCAGCTCTCGCGTTGGCCTGCAAGAAACGCTTAAAAACAACAAACCCCTAACCCCGCCTGCTGCATCAACTTCTCGAACTGCTCTGAAAGAAGTGAACAGAAGCACGATTCAACTCTACCAGTACGAACCAATTTGGCATTCTCTGGACACTTGGCTAATTACCACACTTAGTCATTGTCTAATCCCACCTGTCACGGGATTTGACACGAAACGGCTGGCTGTCACAACCATACCCAATAAGACGATGCCCTGCCTTGGGAGAGGGGGTTGGGGGGAGGCTTTCGAGGACCTGCCTAGCTGACACGAAAAACACCGGAATGGGTCCTACCAGAATCGATGCTGAAATGTGTCAGTTGTTCTGGCGTTTTTTTTTTTTTTGTCACCCGCAGGCCTGCCTATGACGAAACCTCGAATATCAAGCCAAAGCCAGGTTATGTGCGCTACTCTAAGTAACAGTGGTTGCGGGATGTTCCGAAATCTCGACGTCGAGGGAAACGGTCATTATCGACGAGGCTGCCCAGTATGTGGAGCTTAGTGCCTTGATTCCCCTCAAGTATGGTTGCTGCAAGTGTATGCTCGTCGGAGATCCCAAGCAGCTTCATTCTATCATCCTGTCACAACTAGCAGCGAAGTTTGGCTATTTGCGCTACTATAAGCGGTAGTGGCCACAAGATGGGCCAAGACCTCGATGTCGAGTTCGAAACGGTCATTATCGACAAAGCTGCCTAGCGTATGGTGAAGCTGCCCAGTGTGAGGAGTTGAGTGCCTTGAGTGCCTTGGCTTCCGTCGTCGTTGCTGTCCAGACTGGGGTGGTAGGCTGAATGACTGCCATGAATTTGAAGGACTCGAGATGGCATTCATGCCTTGGTACACAATTGGTGGACCAGATGGTGTTCGATGCTGAATGCAAGAGGACGACGAGGAAGCTTCTTGGGATCCCTGACGAGCTGGTCGTACCCAAACTTGGCTGCTGATTGTGAGAGGGCAGTGATTAGGGAGAGGAAGCTGTTTGGGGTCTCCGGGTTGATCGTATCCAAAATTGGCTGCTGATTGGAGAGAGGGCAGTGATTGGGGCGAGGAAGCTTCTTGGGATACCCAACGAGAATACATTAGCATTAAGTATACTTAAGAATAATCAAGGCACTTAACTCCACATACTGGGCAGCCAGCTTCGTCAATAATGACCGTTTCGAACTTGACATCGAGATCTCGGAACGTCTTGTGACCACTGCCGCTTAGACTTTAATCTAGTCGCAGTAGTTACAAGGCTAAGGTCTGTGGCGTCGTTGATAGTGCATAAGAGACAGAAACGTTTATACGCTTGTTACTGTATTCACCGCGCAACTTGGCGAACATCTGACTCATAGTGCATAAACAGAGTGATTCAACCCGTGTTTCTCTAGGTTTGGAGCCTATCATGATCGGTCGCTACATCAAGCAGCCAGGAAGACATTTTAATCATCCCATCATCACTGATTCTATCCAACTTTGTTGTGCACTGATTCAGAGGCGCGATACATCGGCACAGTACTGCTAGATCACGGTGAGGTGGACATGTAGGGCAAATCTTACGCCTGCAGTCACCCCTCTGGCCTTCAGGAAGATTCCTCTCGATAGGGTTTTCACAAGGGGTGTGATGTCCCAATATCTCCGACCAGAGAATCCAGCAAATCTACAATTCCTACGAAGACGACTCAGTGCGCCCAAGACCTCACGCTATGTTGACCTAAATCTTAAAAGTTTATGCACTCTGGTTATAATACCAGCTTTCGGTTTACCCGGACTGCATGGTCTTGAAAGATCGCTCAAAGTTCCTCGATTCTGGCTCGAACCTTGGGCCCTCTTAACAATAGAGGGACAATCTACAGCATAGTCAGTCTCAAGGGTAGTATATAGAAATGCTTGACAACAGCTGTCACTATCATATATGTAGCATTTTTTAATGTTCATAAAGCGGCTCACTTGAAGACTTTAGTCACTTGTCTCGCACGACTTTAAACACTGCTCATCTAGTTAACATAATCATCCAATGACCTGGTCAGCCTTTAAATTTCTGACTATAGAAGATGGCATCTCAAGGGCATCAATATTCCAAATATTCCTGTTCTGTTAGCTGTCTCTCCTTATCAATTCTGCCGAGCTAGGATAAATACAAGTCGTGCCACTACTATGAAACCAGTAGCTGCTTCTACCTAATACTGAGTACCATTTGTCAACAATGGAAATCCTTTGTTGGCCAGATTATAGGCACTTGAAGGCCAGTAATACCTCTTGATCAACGAACGGAATGAAATTGGTGGTGAATAAGGGAAGCGAGATACATCTACAGTTTAGAATGCGGGCGTATGGCTCTATGCAACCTCAATTACAGCTTTGCTGGAAAGCGTTGAGGGTTTATAAAGTAAAGACACATCTAACAACCAAGAGGAACTTGTTAATAAATAGTTTTCGGATGGGCTTGTACTCAAATCGGCTATTATAAGACGAGGGAATCGACATCTTGGCTGTGGTTGAGATCGGCATTGCGGTTGAGTACAAATGAAGCTCGCGATTGGACTTACTTGTAAACTTGACTTCAAGATAGACTAATTTACAGCCACCGCAAAGTATGTTAGAACGCTACCTAGACCTAATGGGGGAGAATCATGCCCTTTTTCCCCCTCCTTTTTTTTTTGCGCTAGATCACGTGAGGCTCTCTGTCGTTGCCAAAACACGTAGGGTATCTGATTGATTTTTCATTGTCACACCTACCTACCCCGCCAGCCCACCATCGCTTCCTTCCACCTTCTCACTTCGCAGATCTCGCATTTCTACAACAACATGCTCCTACCACGCCTGCCATACAATACATTTTGAACCTTCCGTTTTCTTCCATTTCAGTGCCATGAGAATCTTGGCTTATTCGACACTCTTAGGAATCTAGTGCGGGTTCTGATCATTCAAGGAAAGGCAACTCCGACTGCGCGAAATCGACTCCTAGGAATGACAATGCTCACTGAGTTGGTGCCTCAAATATTCCAGTCATGCATTGTTGCGAGTTTGCGAGACGGATCGACCTGGTGGCTTCCCTTACCTAGATGCCGCCATCCAGCAACCCGCATCTCGTGCTGATATGGCGAGCTACTAGGTATGTTGGGTGACCGGTACCGTATATATATGGAGATGCCGCTGAAGCCGAATATTCTCGACGTTTCCAAGAGCGTACGGCAATTTCTCCCCTATATTATGCTGCCTACTAATATATATCCATAGCGCTGGATGTCTGCCCCATCTCGACACCGAAATACTTCTCTGAAGACGATCAGGTCATTTTGGAAGACGAGTCTGGCCGTATCAGACTGGTTGATGATCTGCTCAAGACCATATACCTCGTGACAGCTTGTATCATCGGCTTCACGTCAGCTTGGTAACCTCATTTCTGGGTCTGCCTTGGACAGGGCCGTAAACTGCGTTGTGTGAAGCAGTAATTAATATCGCCCAGCGATCAGGTCCTGCTTGGTATCGACCAGGTCTTGAGCATCGACCTCTAATCAAGGTCCAGTATCGAGTCGTTTCCGAGTAGCAACAGCTCATCCATCAGCCGCTCAGGTCTTGCGCTGGCCCACAGGAAGCGCTAACTGTTAGTTGCTAACCAACCTTATGCAACATATGTATCTTGCTAATAAAAGTTTCTTAGTATCCCATTTCCTCTCAGAATCGATATATCTTTGAGGCCCTGGACAAATGAGCAAATTTGGTTGTTTCTTACTGTCACTATCATGCGCGCACAAGAACAAAAAAACACAGTTTCCCCGCATTTCAAGCATCGTAGACCCGATGCCCGCAGACTCATACTGCCACGCTACCACACTGCAGCCCATTGGATGGATTGCAATGGTTTGACTCATCGGCTCAGAAACTTTCCACTTCAATGACCATCGTTACTGGAACCGTCCTTGACAAGACTTTAAACTGTCTAGCCTTAGCGTCAGCTAGGAATTCATAGGTGGACGACAGGGCCTCAAAGTCTGTCAGGTGTTGGGATAACCGATATCCCAAGAAATTATCAACTCTACTTCCTTCATATCGCCATACCTCCATTTTCCCTTCATACTCTCCCTATAGGTGGACGGCAGGGCCTCAAAGTCTGCCAGGTGCTGGGATAACCGATATCCCAAGAAACTTATCAACAACTTCTCTATTTCCACATCCAACAGTCTTGCTATGATAGAAGCTTTTCGACTACCAAAGCAAGGAATGAGCGATGTTATTAATCCACAATCACACCCGCCGAAGTACCTTCCATTCTTGGCACTGCCACGGCTTCCGTCCATACGACTGGTTTTGCTCGTACCATGTGCCGCACAGCCCACATGAAGAGGAAGGAGCAGGGCTGAGTTGCTGGCGAGGCCGGTCCTGCCACCTGCTTCGACCATGCTCTATACATTAGGTATCTTCCGTTTTCTCTACTTACACCTGGACTCGTCCCAACCTCATCTCTCTCATCCCACCTGCGATGTCAAGATGGCCGACGGACAAGCACCTAGCCAATATCTGCAGAACTTTTGGGGCGGCCGTCTACAGACCTTTACAAGAGATGTACTCTGCGATGAAGAGATCATGCCCACGTTACACCATCTGCAAAAGTTCGTTGAGTTCCTTCCCACAATGCTTCCTCGCAGCGTGGCATCAGTCGAAATGGTACAGAGCGGGCTCCGCCATATTGCAGAGTGGGCTAGTATAAGGTTTCCTCGCTGGACTCTAACGCCTAATGACATCGAATCCTTGACCCTGCACATCAGAACTCTTGCGCGTCAGGGGACATTGGTCGATCAAATGGATGGCAGTATTGGTGAAAGGCTGATTGTATCAATGGAACTGGCTGCAAAGCTGACAAGGACCATGTTCCAGCAATCGATCGACAATGGTGATATAAGCTGGGATGCCACATTACGTTCAGCATTGGCTGTTGTGCTCGTTTCATCCACTGGGGCTAAGGCCGGTGACATCTCCCAGTCCTTCGATCAAAAAGGGAACAAGTGTCTTTGTTGGGAACATATTGTGCTATTTGAAGAGCGGGCAATAGAGCAACTTCAAGCGACAATTACCTTCCAGTTCTGTCATGGTTTCAAGTATGTCAAGTCCTCCGTGGTGTCGCTTATTGCTATACTAACCCTTCGTCAAGGCAGGATCAGGACGTTTGTCTCACAGTCAATCTCCGAGAACTCAATGATCCTTCAACAGAACATGCTTGCCCGATCAATCTTCTTCTCGTATGGGCACTTCGCTCTGGTGCAGTTCGTCAAACTTCACTTGATGAACTGAGAAGCTACATCCGCCATAATCCGAAAACTAAGTCAATCTGGACCAACCCCGCAGACCCAGTTCTCTGTGCTTCCAGTATCGGGGGCACTGGTTTGCTGCAGTTCGGAACACCTATCTCGCATCATATGCTGAAAGCCTCGTTCAACACGGTGTCCAGGACTGCTGGCCTTATCGAGTCGGCGAGGCCCAACCCCCAGGCGACTATCCCGCTCAAGCGAAAACGTCAATCTGCCACTGGCCTGGACGCCAAGAGAGTCCGGAATCAACGCGGGGATGTCGTAAAGATCTGTCACGAACTGAACCTCGACCCCAATGACCGAAAGGAACGCGACAAAGCATCTAAAGAGCTTCGAAGGCGTCAAGTTCAAGATCAACGTTTAACTGCTGTACCGAACCAATCTGGGAATCAGTCGCCATCTGGACTCAATCATGCTACTGCTATACCAGCGTCTACTGGACTCGATCCCTAGGATGAGGAGATTCCAGATGGCTGGCTCCTGGAAAAGATTGAATCTGGTTGTGTGATTGGGATGCTACGCGCTCTGAAACGCATCACCAACAACTGTCCCCCACCTGGCAAGCGTAGCATGGTCTTCTTCCAGGGGGGAAAGGATGGCATTTTGACTCGCCTGTCGCAGATCAACGTGTACAAGTACCAGCATGACAACCGTGACAAACTTCCCTCTACTGTCCAACATGGTGGAAGCAGAGACGAGCCCTCGCGCTTCCGATATCTGTGCCCAAAGGGAGATTGTCGCGCTGAGAGACCAACACCGAATTCAATGGAGTCACACATCGCAAAATGCAATGGCGAGGTATAAGCACATATGCGACGAGTATTTTATGGTTTTCTAGATCTTGGAGGTCAGATTCATCTGCCAAATCAACTCGAGAAGACCAACTTTCACGTTACCTATACAAGCTATAGCAATATACATGATAACACACATCATTCAGCTTAGTAGGTACACTCAAGATACTGTATTTGCTACCTTAGGTACCTACCTACGTGCCTCCACTACCTATACCTACTTACGTACTGTGGTCATCTGCTTGTAATGGAAGGTACCTAGCCATGACCTCTCTCCTTCCTTTGGACTCGATAGTCATATCATATTTCCTGGTCGATTCTGGTCATGGCTCTTTCCCACAACAACATATCAGTCAACTCCTCCTTCCGGTTTTGATGGCAATTATACGCCAACAAAGAAAGAGTGCGAACCCCAACATAAATCAGTGTTTTGTTGGGCTGTACCACATTGCATCCATTTTTACTTTACTCTACACACTTCCTCACTCATCTCCCTACAGGTGGACGGCAGGGCCTCAAAGTCTGCCAGGTGCTGGGATAACCGATATCCCAAAGAAATTCTCATCAATACTACCCTTTCTACATCACATCACTTGAACGGCATTGGCGACGATGGCCGGTTCCAAGAAGACACGGCTGAGTAGTTTCAAAAGGTTGGCAAACGAAGATGGAGTGACCTGCACTGGCATGGTTCGTGGCCGCAAGGGAACTCACTATACCTTCTACGTTGACAATCAAACCGACCTTGAGAAAGAGACGATGAACAAGGTCGTCGAGCCAATCGATCGTAGGCCGACACTGTCAAAATGATAGGGAACTCATGCTGACTTTGCATAGATGCGAATGCCTTGCCCACAGTGACGCCTATCTCAGGAGAATCAGCCGAGTCCGTCAGAGAACTCCACAGTCTATCATTCCTCCAATCTGTGTCGCCTACCCCCAAGCCCATCCTAACTACAACGACCCGCATGGATTTGTCAATCACAACCAGCAAGGCTAGCATAGCTCACCTCCCTCCAAACGTCGACAACATGCAGCAAGCTACATCATCTTGTGGACAGTATTACACAAGGACCAATCTCAAACCCATGGATCTGAGCCCTACTCAGGATGCGATGCCAGATGACAGAGTCCCTTCAGAAAAAACTCTCATCGGTCTATATGAACAGCTTTCCAACAAGGTCTTGCACTCGATCTATCCTAATGTGTGGTCAAAGAATGGCAACTGGAAACAAGGCTACACTCATCTGCAACGGTCGAAACCAACGCACGACAAGACGGTGCAGGAAAAATCAGGCCTGCACTGGTGTATTCTCTTTGACAAAGTATTCCAGTGCTGTGCAATATCTGTATCTCTGGGATGGGTACGCATCGTTATTGTTTTTGTTCGAAGTAGTACATCATACCCTGTCATGGGCGGAGAAGGAATGCTACTACGCGCAAGGGCGGCAGGGGAGGCCTGGATCCAGCTCGATTGCACCAGACCAGCACTTCTTGTCGTGAGTTCGAGAAACAGGACCTCCAGTGGAGCTGATCTCTTCTCTGTTGAAGCATGTATCCCGGACATTCGGCGCCTTTTGGAGGCTGCCAATCGGGTACCTGGAACGGTCGTTGAGTTTCTTTCAGTCGGAATTGATGCGTTTAGTACCAACACTCCAAGCATGGCCCAGTTGAGTAAGAGTGTTCCGGATCTCGATATACGAATTATCTACGCAGTTCCTCCCGATTTTCGTGAACCCACCGACGTTTACCGAGAACGTCAGAATGGAATCCGGTATGGCGAGTTTCGACTTCAAGACATAGCTACCATCGTGCAAAACGAAGAAATGAATGATTCTCAACCAGCCGGGGACCTGGTACAACTACTCAACCATATCAACGGATCAAAGCAGCACAAGATTGCAGGTGACCGATTTACCAATTGGACACATCACCGCAATTCTTTTCGGATTTCTCCGGACTCGTTTATGGAGTCTGGTATACCCGAGGGCATGAGATCCAAGCGGAAGTGGCACACATTAGAGCATGATAGTGACTGAATGATTTTTGACACATAGTTTAGTTATTATTGACAAATTGTGCAGATAGATATAGAAGCTTTCTGATCCGTCTACGTCGCTTGCTACCAGCGTCAACAAAAGTTCTATTGATGTGCGTATGCCTAATACTCTCCCGCCTTTGATTTGTCTTCCACCGTCGTCTCGCGCTTTTTATTTCCTTCACCTTCTCGAGACTCTCACCTTCATATTATGATATTCTTGCTGCATTTTGCACATTTCATTCTGTTCTATATCACTCATTCTCTCCATCGATAATGAGAGCCAGCGAACCACGAGACCAGTCATCTGTTGTCGATAGTAGCTATAACAATTATC
This sequence comes from Fusarium buharicum, assembly GCA_014822075.1. NCBI lineage: Eukaryota > Fungi > Ascomycota > Sordariomycetes > Hypocreales > Nectriaceae > Fusarium > Fusarium buharicum. The sequence continues at coordinate 9,889 of JAATHB010000294.1, read as the reverse complement.
ATAGTGTTGCAGGCCGGGGTGATAAGACGGGAGGGGGAACTTGCCATTAGATGACGGTAGGAGGTACAACGTGAACCAGTTTTCGGCGGTGAACTGGCGGCCATTCATAGGACAACGTCAGGATATGTCTTCGTAACAAAGGCAGTATCCAATGTGCATTGGCTTGTTCAGATAAGCTTTCACGCTTGGTACGAGTAGCGCCAGTACGTACTCAAACGGATGTATTCCTCGTCCGACAGTACATTGCACGTGAATCTATAATGCCTTCAATTCCGCTCGTCCAGTGTTGTTCCATCGCGCACCCAACCACCGCCATACCCAGCTTCCCATTATCACCAGCCTTCGCCTCCCATCATCATCATCAACCTAAGCCACCCAGTCTGGTCGACCATAATGATAAGAAGTGTAATCTCTTACGGGCTGTCGACTGTCGGCTGTCGGCTGTCGTCGTCGTTATCAGAGCCACAATCAGAGTCAATCCAGTTGCAGCCCTAGAAGACAGCTAAGGTCCGTCTATTCTCCAGCTTCCTGATATTCTTGCCTTTGTTACTGACATAAGCTGATAGTTGAGGGCTTGATTGATTTGGATGATCTCGAAGAGCGGTCTGATGCCGGGGAAGAAGGGCATAGTGAGGAGGAGTTGAGACAGGCTGCAGAGTATGCTGAACGTGACCCTGCCCTTGATGAGCCAGACCCGGTTGCCGAAAATGAAGAAGAGTACTCGGGAATTCCCATCGGCACAGAAGGCGAAACGGTTATCCAGCAGCAGGTCTAAGTCGAAGAGACTCTTGCTTCTCTCACTCTCGACTCGGCTCCAGGTCTCAGCATACAAGTCCATGAACAGGTCGGGGCATGATACAGATTAGCGATCGGTTCCTCCCGCGCCTCCACCATTTGACCACTCAACTGGACCGGACATTGAACCACTGAGCCTGCAGACGGGCGCTCAGCGGGAAACAAAGCATATTCACTTTCACTAGGACAAGCATACCCAGATCCCGCCGTCCCATATGGCTATGGGCTTGCTTGCTCATTTTAATGGAATGTCTCGAACAGATTATGCATCATTTCGCGATACACTTGGCCTGCTCCGGTGTGACGACGGCCGACCGATCCCGGAAATCCAGGCTCTCCCACCAGGGTTGACAAGCCTCAAGGACCAAGTCTTGAAACGACCGCCTTTGCTCGACATGAGAGAAGCCCAGATCCCACTGTGAATGGACAATATTGCCATATAGACTGTCACTCGGAAGCGGCCTCGTTCACTTCAACGACTGGGATATCTTCACGCTGCGATGGAGCATAAGGTGGTTAGGGCCCGGAGATGGGACGAGTAATGACAGAGGCTGGCCGACTTCTAAGAACCTCAACACCACTAACAAACCCTAGCTGAGTCATGATCGTCGGTAATTTTATAGTTCTCGTTATCGTCATCGCCAATACGGGGGCACAGTAGATGACATCCTTGGTCGAATTTTTGTTTCTTCTTATACCGTTTAGTGACCTCTTCATTAAGTTCCATTTCCTAAGGCGCATCTCCCGAGGTTGTGTTAGTGTGAAGGATCCGGGGGTAGCGCGAGATGATGACCTTTTTATAGAAAGGGAGAGATGCGAAAGTTGTTGTTCAAGACCGTTGCTAGGCCACTTTCGTCCTTCGTTAAGGGGTTAGTTAACGTCGGATCGCTTGTAAGGTACTGGGAACAAGTACCGTCCCTGTTTTCCCTCCTTCGCCATAGCCACCCGCGTTCAAATGCATCATCATAGTTCTGGCTCAACGCATCGTCATAAGGCAGAGGGCTAAAGTCGCGATCATCAAAGCCAGTAACATCGTCCTCCAGTTCAAGACCCGCTCCAAACAATGCCGCTCCCTCTGGAGCCTGATGTGTAGTCGCCTGAGTTTGAGCCAGAGGCCGGCGGGGCTTTCGAGGTTGGATGTAGCTGCTTGGACCTTTCCGTAGAGATGGAGACCCCAAACCTTGACGTCGCATGATCGAAGTTCAGTTCTTGTAATAGATGGAGATGGATTCTCAGTGGTTCGGGGTTGTAGAGAAGAGTCGAGGTTAAAATAGAGTCTGGTGGTTGGATGAATGCGGTGGTTGGCAGTTGGCGAATAAAGGAAGGAGCGGCTGTATTTTCTCGGCGTCGGACCACAACCATCCCGGCGTATTTGGCGATGGTCTTGAACTTCAGCGACTTTGCTTTCAATAGGGTGACGGGGAAAACTGCGAGTCTGCTGGTCTTGAGGCCAGTATGGGATCGGGTGATAAGAGCCGGGCTGGAGGAAGTTACCGACGGACCTGGGCGCAGAAATGAGCTACGGTGAAGAAAGTACTTGAAAGGTTCACTGTCATGGCTTCTCGACTCCTGGTTACGGACAGTGTTGGATGTCGTGGGCTCTAACCGGCCTGGAGTTCTCGTGTATCGCCGTGTCGATATACACTGCACTTCTCCCTCGTCGGCCGCTTATCGCAACCTTAAATGTACTTCACCGGCACAACGCGAAACATCCACGCTTAGGCTGTTGCTTTTGGAAGATTGTGTATTTTGGTTCCTCGCGACTATTGAATATCGAGGTTTAGGTAATGATTGGGCCGTTTGTGAGGTTCATTGGTGACGGTGAGAGACCCGTTCATGGCAGTGCCAGATTGCCCAGCAACAAAAAGCGTAAGCTGTTTGCTATCACTGGTTACCTATCATTGAAAGAACTTTATCACCCCCGACGTTCTCAAGGAGTAATAATACGATCAACACTATCACCTGCCTATATTTTCACTCAGGATATTTATTATTCGGATTGATAGATTACATCCGCCATCGTGGCACCACCACGAAAGCCTCGAGGCAATGCCACCCGTGGCGGCGCTCAGGGCTCCCAACCCAAAGACCCAAGAGGATCGAGCAACACACCGACAAGCTCTGCTCCTTCTGGATCAAGCGGTCCCACTGCAGCCGAGCCGAGTAGTTCTTCTCGTCTGAGCCTTGTACGTGTTCTTTATCACCCTAGCCATCACACATAAGTTACTGACTTTGTATAGCCCCAATCTCAGCCCCAGGCGTCTCCTAGCTTGCAAAGACAAATCGACGCAAGCGGTCGATACCGAATGATCTCACCAGCTCTAACGCCTAGTGCTCCTCGTGCTCCTCGTCTTCAGGCTCAGATACCAGTCCGCCAGTCACCGGCCCCTTAAGGAACTCCACCCTTAGTTCTTTAGGGAGCCAAGCCGAGCCGCCTTAATTGGAATGCAGCAGCAAGGGACTACTCGTCTGCGAATCCCGGGACTACCAATCTCTAAGCTTTTAGAGATCCCGATAATCCAGGCGATAATAATTAATCGGAGACTTAAAGCACATATAGTGCTTGCGATAACCTTGGAGCTAAATGGCCTGACGAGGACGTAGATATCGTGTGGAACGTCCAGAACGACACCTTGTGGATGGTGTTTGTATACCACAACCATTGGTTCATCGGGTAGGTTGTCCGTCGCTACCTTCCTGTCAATAACTTGTCGCGAGGCGCTCAATCCACAGGCCTTCGTAATACGCTTAAGGTGTGTTCAAAGCTTCCGAGTCGAACTTCCTGCGCCAGACGTTTTTTTAAGTGGGCTTAGAACTTCCGGATTGAGAACCAAGAGCTCCAGGACATAGGTGACATCAGCGATCAGAGCCCCGAGATGGCTCAGATGGTCGAACTCATTATAAACCTCGGTTGACCTATTAAACCATATGTAAGGTCTTCTCCTACACCTCGAAGTTCGTCAGCTACTATGAGACATTTAGCGATAAGGAGGGCTTGGTCTTCTATTTCCTCAAGAAGCCCTTCTTTACCCTTACGAAGCTATATTTCAAGATCCTTAGCGTCAGATATGACCTTCCATCCAACAAAGCTCTACTCGAGGCGCAACCCAACCCCTACCCTTCACGTGAGCGCAAATGGCGCGAAGGTCGTAACCGTCGTAAGGAACTTATTAAAACAACTGGCGTATTGGCCTTTAATCCTGAGATCATTGATGTTGACCGACCCGAGTTTGTCTCGCCATCACCGCCGTGCAGCAAGCCAAGTAGCTGATCAGGTTACAGTCCAACCACGCTGATATTCCACAAGAACTCGAAAACACGAGACATATAACCTGGAAGCTTCAAGACCATCCGGAGTGGTTGCTGCTGGAATGCGAAAGCGATATCATGATCAGAGAAGCACAGCAACAGATCGCGCAACAAATGATTACACCCCCAGGCAGCAAGAACGCCGTGATGCAGTTGAATATGGACGAGGGCAAGTCTACTGTCATTGTCCCGATTGTTGCTACCCCAGGAACATAAGCGCAAAGGACCAAACCTTAAAGCTACGAAGACTAATAGAGTCACTCTGGATAGACCTCCTAAAAACGCGAACCTCATAAGCATTCTTCTCGATGGGGCGTTACTCCTCAGCCAGGCGAAGGATCCCCTACCCCCCAAGCTCCTATACAACCCTCTTCTCATCGTTAACAGTCCGTCGGTCCGTTTGCTTCATCGCCAGTTGGGCCTCGCTCATCAGTCTGCCAGCCAACTGGGTTATCCTAAATGATACGCCAAGCGTCTCCCATCGATTTACCCAGTGGCCCTCCTCGCTCTGGTGGTCCCCCTCAATCGGCTCCTCGCTCTAGCTCAATCAGCCTCTCACTCTAGTAATAGTCGTCATCCTCCCCAAACTGCAGCAACAATACGACCTAGTGGTGGTTAAGGTAGTTCTTAACGACTTATCAGTCGTACTAACCCTCGAGGCCCCTCGCTAGCGTCGCCATCACTTGGTCGACTAATCCCATCGACTACTGGCGCATGTAAGTAGAGACAGTTGCCGGCCTCAGTTAGCCAGATTGATAAAGACTCTTCTGGTTCTATAACACTCTCGACACCTTGCCAGGGCAATTAGTCCCAGCCCGAATACCCGTCAGGCCTGGCTGTAGATCTAAACCTACATGGTCCTCGTAACCCGCGCCCACCATACACCCAGACAGCCTCTGGACCTACGGGACCTTATGCCTGGGGACCTAGACACCCTACTGCGGGCTATCAGCATTCGCCCATGCATCATCAACCTGGATATCCCTCCCCTTATCACTTGCAGTATTCACAAGACCCTGGCTACCCTTACCATCCTCATCAGTATAGGTACCTCAATTGCCTCATGACTAGGGGGCGTAAGAATACTTGGCTGGTCTTGACAGTGAAAATGTACGAGGCGACCGGCCAAGTTTTCTTACATTCCGAGGCCTGGGTCCGGCTCGCAGTACTCTCAACCTCCTGGTTCAGGCTCATAGGGTTCCTCTCAAGAACTTACAATGATCGTGGCATAGGTGGCTTCGACGGGGCATACGACTATGACAGTTATCAGCTATCAATTTTCTCCAGTAATCGTCGCCTGTTTTCTAAGATTCACACCGACACAACCCGTCGCAACCCCGTCTCTAAGACCAATGTTACTAAGGCTCGACCGACCCGAGACGAGAGCTCTGATAAGGACAACGGCGTTGAAAACGATGATGAGGACGATGATGATGAGAGCGATGGAGATTCTAACCCAGGATCTCCTGGCGCTTAGATCCATCTCATCTACCCACAATCACCTATATCCTTGAGGTCTAATTGTCACTCTTTTTTCCCCCATGGGTTTTTTTAGTGAGGGCAATTCTCTTCGATTTTTGCAGGGCCATCGGCTCTACACAACACGTACACGGCACGACTATGGAAGGGACAACTAGGATAGAGTCTTAATGTTTGCATACAGGCTTCAAAGTAATTGTATGTATAATAACGCGGCATAGGTGCTCATAAGCCTTTTCGGATAAGAGGCATCTAGACAGACCGAAACACGCTTACATTCACTAACTTCAATCTTCACCGCCCTTCGTAGTCTTGTCTTGATGCTTTATATACCCTCATTAAGTGACTTCAATAGATCCCTCTGGGGAATATATGCAGACCCAGGCCGCAATCGTGGCATCGAAGGGCCGAAAATTTATGTCCTAATCACAGTGGCCAAGAACAAGCTGAAGTAAGTAATTTATCTGCTAAATCGTGCGCGAAGGTACATAGATAGCACTTTTTTACGGTAAAAAAATTCCTGGTTTTAGACACGAGCCATACGTTGCTCACATTGGACCATCCAAAGATAGTACATCTCAATCGCTATGGAGGTCAATCTTGTTGGATTGTCCTGCAATCTACACGAGTGCATCCTACTCCGATGTCTCCCCATCATCCTCGTACTCAGAATGCTGTTCATCGGTTTCATATTCCTCATCCTCATCCTCTTCAATGAGATTCTATACATTCGTGAATTCATTGGGGTTGAGAGCGGAGAATAATACATTCCGGTTGCGGGCCTGTTTGGTATATTCAGCCTTGGTGGCCCAACCTTAGCACGAAGTTAGTGGTGATCCTCGTTGGTAAGCGTGGATGAGAGTTGTACCATCAGATGAATCGTTTGTCGGCTCGGCTCCGAATGAATCGAGGGAATCAAGCTGGACAAGAGTTGTATCATCATATGAATCCCCTGTCGGCTCAGCAACGAATGGGTTGAGGGGATCAAGTTGGCGGACGAACTTCTTCAGAAGTGCTTCGATTTCATCGGCATCTTCCTCTGTAATGTCGCGATCTCGAAACTCCTTGAGTTTGTTGTAAAAGACGCGGCACTCTTTGCTGGCGGGGAGTCGAAATTTAGAGCGCTCGGCCCGGTCGAAAACACTCGATGTAATCGTCTCCAGGTTTTCGTCGATCTTCTCAACCAATGCCTGCTTTGTATCAGGCAGTGGTGCCGCAGTATTCTTCACTTTCCTGTTTCTTTGACTTCGGCGAGTAGGGGGTGGTTTACTGAGAGCGACCTGCAGTGCCATGAGGTTAGACCTCAGGTCCCGGAAATCGATATTCGGGAAATGATCTTGCGTAGCCATCTTCAGCGGCCTCTTTCAGGTGTTTACGGCGACAATCTTGGCAAAGCCGACAACACCGGAATTTGATAGCGCGCGGATACTTGAAGATGCGCAATACAGGGGAAAAAAGGAAAGGAAGAAATACAACCGGGATATCGCAAAGCGAGTATTGAGAAAGTTGAAATTTGCTGCACGGCATTGTGCATGCTCGGTCACGGTCACAAGTTAGAGTGATTCACTCACGTTGTAGGACCCACATCACAATCATAGTGAGGTCTCACGAACTCCTCCTCACATCGCTCTCTCTCTCTCTCAATCTCTTCTCAACTGCAACACCGCAAAGCACGTCAGGGAGTCTGTCCTCTTCCCTACCTGGCAAGCACTTAACCGCGCGTCCGATCAGGTACGCCTCACCGATAAATTCTCTTATTTCCACCCCCTATACTTTCGTATCCGGATACTAATGTTATTGATGCAGTGTTGCTCCGCGCGAACGCGGGCTCTCCTTGACCTATCGTCTTCTGAACGCGCAGAAAAGTGTGGCAGAATCACGCATTACATTTCTTCACCGTGGAGGACACCAGAAACACCACCAACTCGTTCTCTGGGGGTACCTGCCGCTCTATGCCGACAATGTCGACCTCTTACCACAGCATGACTGACTCCGAAGCTGGACCATCCAACCTCTCAAGAGCGTATCCAACTATCTCGGATGGATACGAAGACCTCGCAAAGAATCGTGACTTCTATAGCATGCGCGTGGGAGTGTATGGGCGAGTTCCCTTCCGACGTGTCTATCTGTGGAGCACGGGGGAAGAGGAGAAGACGAGAAGTGGCCGGATGAAAGCATCAACCGACCAGTACCAACCAGAGCTTCATGGGCCTGCCGTCCAGAAATGTCCAAAAGCTCCTCTTGAGGAAGAGCTCGTTCATATCCCAAGATCTACCAAGGCGTACATCGAGGTGGGGTTGGTCATCGGTGAAGACCCCCATAAGTATGTACAAAGCGGATCGACCCCAACGAAGGGAAAGGGAAAGGGCAAGGGAAAAGATATCAATCCTCCCATTCTCTCCCGGGACGAAAACGTGATGCGCGCCTTCATCCCTGTATCGGAGAAGATCAACCCCCAAGCAAAGTTCTTTGTGGGGTGTAGGTACTCGCAGGGCCACCTCTTTCCCGCCCAGATTCCAGGCGAGACTATCTTCTTCTACAGCGAGTTCTAGCAGGATGTCGCAGGAGATAAGAGAACCAGGATCAGGATTATAAGCGAGAATTGCCGCATGGCCGCCGCCATCGACAAGACCACAGGAACTCGAATTACGGCTTCGCTGGTCGCAAGCAACATTGAGAGGCTTGCTACAGACCACCCTCTTGTCGTCGCTTACCCAGAACATGTCTCGTCCAAACTTGTACTTGCCTGGCATGCATTTAAGATGTCAGGGTTGAAGAACAAGCCATTCATCGACATGATGACCACTACATTGGACAATTGCAGCGTCGATATCGCCTACGGACCTCACACGTCCGTCGATGGAGAGGCTGCTTTTTTCGACTTTGAGTCTGAGCTCACCGAGGCTGAGTCACTTCAACTCATCCGAGAAGTGAAGGTAAGTGCCCTAGACCTTTTCTGTGTGCCTATTCTAACAGTGCTATCAGGTCCCGAACCCCAACCTGGCAAACCTCGACGCCAACTTGGTCATGACCATCCACAATGCCCTGCGCACCGATGCCAGTAGTGCCAGCAAAGACGACTCTTCGCATCAGTTGGGAGACGAGTTGCCCCACAACAGTCTCCTTTTCTTCCTCGAATCGTGTCTGGACATGATCCCGACTGCTGACGCCCATCCAGACGTGATCTTGCGAGAAGTCAAACTCATCATTCCTTCCTGCAAGCGATACAGTAACAATTGTCCCCGCACCCCAATCCAGGAGGCGGTGGGCGTTGAGTCGGCAGTTGATCCTCTCACTTCCGCCAACTTTCGCATCGTCTTACTGGCCATAAAGGCCCGACTGGAAGTCTTGGCGGCCTTCGCAGACCGTGCCATCGACAAGATCGCGGAACAGCATGGTGCCTTGCTTCGGTACTCAGATATGGATACCCTCATGAGGTATCTGGCAAACACAACTGATGTTCCCCAAGCGACTTCCGTCTTTGAGCAGATAAGCGGACTTCATGCTGCCGAGTTTGGAGTGGTTGATCGGGAGGTGGCTCAATCCACTAAAGATACCATTTCAATAATTCAGTGGCTGCTCCACGAGTCGAGCGATCCGGAAGGGCAGGAATGACTCTACTAATCTACAACTATCATCCTTCGATGACTACCTACCTCATGGGATAGGGGCTGTAATGGGAAATGGGTCTTGTTACCAAGCAGGGGGTCTAGGCTTGGGCAGTTATAGCAGGGTCCATTTTACATTCATGTGTGCTTGATAGAGATGCTTGATAGAGGCCGATATGGCGAGACAAAATCCCGTGGATTCTTCTCGACCAATCTGACGATATATTGATGAATGTCTACTCATGCCGACAACTTCAGTCCGACCCGACGACATGCAAATGTGTATTTTCTTTTCCATAACTCAGCAGTTTATATCACATAATCATCCACAATTGTATTGTTGAATGCTTTTGATGTTCCAATATCGCTATTTTGAACATCTCATTCACTCAACAGCAATCCATGACTCCCTGGTTATGGTGCTCAATAATGATGATAAGTCAGTCTAGCAATATTATTGTCAACGGCACAACACGTCTTAACTGGCTGTACACCGCAACGCACTGGTGCTGAGATGTCTACCCAGCTTACATAAATTATGCTACGTGAACTGACCATAATTGCTTGACCAACCTGCCGCCGATTATCAACTCGACTCGGGTATTGGTTATCAAATACCATAACGTACACGATAAGTGTGCGGCACAGACAAGTGCGCGGCACAACATACTGTCCAGCTAAAAATAGCTTACCCTATA
>JAATHB010000293.1:0-37770 GCA_014822075.1 Fusarium buharicum | reverse complement strand
TATCCTAACTAACCCTTTTTCCTAGATTATCTTAAAATTACAAATTAAGCTTAAAGGATCTTTAAGTTAAAGTCTAGTAATATAATTAACCCTACTTACTATCTTAAAGTCACCCTAACTTATCTACCTTCTTATAATATTCCCTTAGTTATTAGAGATAAGAGATAAGATCTCTAGATAGTCTAGGGAATTATTATAAATAAGAAGTTATTTTTATTTTTATTTTTATTAGCTTTAACCCTTTATCTTATTATTTAACCCCCTCTAGGTAAGTAATAAATCTCCAGTTTATACCTCTCTAGTATTATTATACCTCTATCTTATTTCCTGCTGTAACGTCTCTGTCTTCGCTTCTCTGCCAAAAGACCTCTATCTCCCTGCCGTGGCCACTAATTAGGCCTCGGAGGTCAAACGGGTCAAGGAGTGTCTGCCAGAACTTTCTCGGGTCGTTATAGCCTGGTCCTTCAATCTCTGTAGTTCCATCTCGGGCAAGATAAATTTTGTTGTTTTGGGGTAGATATCTCCGCGGATAACGCATATTGAACATGATAATGTTGGCCAACATGACTACCGCCTCAAACACGTAGAAATACCACTCATGGCGAATAACAGGGTTAATGGTGGACGGGTCAAAGCTAGGGCCATACCGAAGCTCTGCGACGCTGAAGTACTCCACAATACGGTAAAGGGTTCTTGTGAGTATAAGGATCATGCTGGTGTAAAGAGTCCATAACGAGTTATTGAGTCGTTCATTTCTGATATCATTGGCTATGCAACGGCGATGAAAGGTAACAGTTAGCGTAATGAATAAAACGGCCACGACGATTTGTAGGAGTAAAGATGTCTTGATCAAAGCATGGCCTGTCTCAATTTCTTTGTCAGAAAGCGATTGATTTGCCGAGTAGGATGCACCCCATCCATTCAAGGTCTCGATAATGGCCGATATGAACCCAAACGTCGTTAGAACGCGGCCAGGGTGGATAGGTGAGTGATACGGGACGTAGTACAAGATGCGACCGAGGATGTGGTAGTTCTGCAGTTCAAGGAGCGGTCTGTGGCTTTTTAGTATCTTAAATGAACATTAGAATCTCACCATAAGAGTAACTCACGGGGCAGCATATGTGATACAGACGCTAGCAATCAAGATGTCAAGATTGTTGTAATGAAAAGCTCCATAGATTCGAAGCGCGAATCCAGCAGTAAAAAGAAGAGAGCAGAATGGAAACAAAGCAGTCAAGATCCAGCAGTTATAGCGCCTGCCATGAATCAGCATGCGTTTCACCTCCTTCTGTGATATCCTGATCTCCTTCCTTCTCACATCCATATACTTACAGACATTGCCATGCATGAAAGCACACCGAGAAACAAAAGGCGAGGCAGAAGAAGATGGCGGCACCCTTATTTGGGTCATAGAACCAGTAGCTTCCATCAACTATTATGCGTGTCAGCTAGTCCCGAAGGTTAGACAAGGAGCCCGTAGATATAACGATATGGCATACCGTAATCGCCGTCTGACATTATCGTAGCCTTGACTGTGGATTGTGTATGTGTGAATCAAAACGTTATAAAATATTGCTTAAGATAAAGTCTCTTTTCTCTGATAATAAATTAGAGAGAGCGCGCTCTTATATAACCAGCCATTAGAACACAATCAACAATATATGTTTTCTTATCCTTTGTGTAATCTGATGGTTTTTTCCCTAATCCAGCAAGTTTTCAGCCCTGTGATGTTGAAAACCAGCCAATCGCGTTGGATACGACGAATACGAACTCTCAGCTAACGGATCACTCAAATCGAGTATAAGTACACAAATGATCTTGTGGGCGTATTCTTAGCCCCCTTGGCGCGGTTCAGATACTTTGTCTTGAGGGATAGTGTACTTATGTCGCTCCTCTCGTTTTGCCCGTATCCCTCGCATTTTCTATACCCATGGATGCCTACCTAGAACAGCTGCAGCACGGGTTGCCGAACTCTTTTTGACTACATACAACGTACACCCCTCATATACCTACCTACCTCGCGATCGCATTTGTACTCATAAACTAAATCGCACACCTGCGTCCTCTTTGGTCATGTGGCGGTGACGATAATGCTTTTTCCAAGTTTCGCAAGTGACAAAACGTTAGGAAAGTGTTCAGGCATGCGCTATATTAGATACTCAAAAATTAGATTAATACCAAGGTAACTAACTCATTTGTACAGACCGTTAAGTCCAAGGCTCATGGGAAGCATGCTGTAAAACTCCGTCCGTATATCAAGCCCTACATTGAACGCCGTCTGGTTCCGCTTCATACCCCCAACCAAAACGTCCTGCTCCAAGCCCGCCGTGCAGCCAACATTGCAGCACACTCATAAAAGGTTTCATTAGATGTCCCCTCAGCATCATATTACGTAGTTCATATCAATCAACGCCCCAACTTCTGCTGTCATCTGAAGATCCAGGCCGTTCGGGTGCCCTATTATCTGTTCCCGAGTCCCGCACTTCAGGGTCATAACCTCTGTGGCGTGCGTGATGTCGATACTCACGTCCATGATGTTTGTGATGGGTGCAGTGATCGGCGTGAGAGCCCATATAATGCTCATCATCGCTCCAGTCGCTGAATTCCCCCTCAGAGTAATCCCATTGAACGGGTATTTGCTCCCCGTTATCGTTGTAGCCATAGACGAGGCCCCTCCACTCACCAGCGGCAATTTTGGCCGCAACCTTAAGCATGAGAGCGATGAGATGTCTCGGCGGGCCAATGATCATCTCACATGTCTTGGCGATAATAGCCATTGGAATCTTCTTTACGGTCTCCAGCCTGCTCCGGTATGGTTGTCGTTCTGCTGCGTTGACAGGCGTGAAAAGATTCGCGGCTGGAGGAAGGGGAGACAAAGCGCGCCGCCTTACTGAGATGCTGCTAGTTGTTGCTCGATTCCTTGGAGCAGGTCGTTGCGGCGCTGATGCTGCTGCTGCCGCTGCAGTTGCCATGGTTTCGAGAGATACACCGCTATTATCTTCCAGGGGTGAAGCTGCCTCCTTAGTTGCGCTCTCATGAGATACTTCGCTTTCTTCGTCCGTATCGGATTCCCATGCACATGGCATTGGAGAGCTGCCTGCACTGTGAGTTGGTTTCTTCTGCTTAGTTGCTGCGAGTGATAGGGTGTTCATCTCCGTCGGCCCATGTATTCCTTCATCGGGTGACTCTGGACGAGATGTTGGGGAAGAGCGATGCAAAGGGGCACCAGATGAATGCCAGGATTCAATACTATGAAACGATTCTTCGCTCTCCCGGCGTAGCAGTTGTGGCAGTTCTGTTGATTTTGGCTGGTGTGATGGTTGCAGAGGCTGTGGCTCTTCTTTATTGTCCTTCTGAGCAGAATGGAGTACATCCGTACCACGTACAGAAGACTTGCTCAGAGTCTCTGACTCACTTCTTAGAAGCGTGTTCCTTGAAGCAGAATTTTCTTGTGTAGATGACTTATCAATCGTGCTCGGCATCAGACGCGTTGGCATTGTGGCCGATCTCGTAACTGGGAAGCCCGCAGTGCGTCGTAGCCTAGCTTTCATGCGGCTTCCCCGGTACCCGGTTCCTTCGTGTAGCTCGTATATAGTAGACTCATCTTGTGGAGGACTTGAAGAAAATATAGATGCCTCGTCATGGGGCAAGACCACTCCAGACTCTGTGGAGAAAGAAGGGGAGCTGAAAGACTCGTCCATACTCACACCAAGACCAGCAACATAAGCTTTCTTGGGATGATCATTGCCATTTTTTGGCGAAGACTTTGATAGAGCATGTGATGGAGTAGACAAAAAGGGATCTGTTGAGTTCTGTTCCGTTGGCCGCTCTGGTACAGCTTCCAAAGATTTTGAGCCAGGTTCTGTGGGGCCCCATTTGTCCAAGTATGCCGTCTGGGGGTATTTGTCAATGTCTGATTCGTAATCCCCAAACGGTAGTTTTGCTAAGGCTTCTTGGAATTGGCTCCTGAACTCTGATTTAGGTACTTGTAATTGGGAGTAAGCGGGTGCGCATGAGGCAGAACTAGTAGGTCTACTAGACATTGGACTCATTGAATAGTCAGTGCAACGTCTGTTACTCAGTGGCGTAGGCGTGGAAGTCCTCGCGGCAAAGGATGACCTTCGTGAACGGGTAGAAGAAGCAGATGTTGCCGAGTCAAATGCTGGTGTGACGGGTGTCCAAGGTCGTATTGTAACGGGCATCTGCTCTGGCAGCTCAACGGTAAATGCACGCCTGAACGGGCACGCAGTCTTCTCAAACTGAAGGATTTTATCGAGCACTTCTCTCAGTTCTTCAGCTCGACGTTGGTCTTCAGGGTCTTCCACGGGAAGCTCTATCCTCCAATAATTTGGTCGTCGGATCTGCAAAATGAACTTGCTGTTTATCTCGTCTATACACCAGCACTGGCTTTTGGGTAGAATTGGTTGTAACGCAGAACCACAGTTTAAGAAGGCTACGGATCTTGGGGCTCGGTAGATACGGAATGGTCCTACTCAGTGTGTTCAGCAAATGCCGGTACATGCTCCCGGCATCCAACAACCTACCAACAGCAATGGTTCTCTCGAGTTGCGAGGACCATGATAAAGTGCCGGGCGCATCATCTCTGGATAGGGAGGGTCCCCCAGGACTCCTCGCAAGAGCTCTTCCGGATGCTGTAAAGGAAATAATTTTCGCGTTTGGATGACTATAGAGCGTTTCTACTAGATCTGAATCGGGCGAAGCTGCTTCCATTGCCTGACGTAGTGGTATCGGGGCGGTTGCAACTCGTCTCGGAACCCGGTTGGGCGGTGTTGCATGCATCGATTCGTCCATTGTAAAGTATTGTGATGTTGTCTATTTTCTGATAACGCAAAAGAATTCTCAGCCTGGTTGCAGCTTAGGCAACTCGAAGGGCCAGATGAAGGAAGCCGCTCATAGTTACGTGACGTCGTGGGAGTTGCGTCGTATCGCGGGGAGTTATCGTGGTTCCCCTGACCGGCCAACAAGGGAGGCTTTTGGAAGAGAAGTTGGAGAGACGCGCCTTTAAGGGGGGCAACGACAAATGCGGATTCTTAGAGTCTGAGATACGAGGTGTTATCTCAATCGAATGACCTCGTTGTCGCAAGGTGGCTGAGATGAAACCCACCCTTCTGTTCACTCCCTTGACGGGCGATGCGCTGAGGTGGATGGGGAACCCGGGGATCCTAGAGGGGTGCCTTAGTCATCCATGCTTGACATTCCAAGGCCCGCTGGTCCCGTTATCCCGTCCCCTAAAGCAGTTAGATTGTTCAAGCCCGTAAATCACTGCCTTTTGTACACGGTTGTTACTAAGCGAATCAAATTTAATGAGCCTCCGAGGCGGGCTTAGAGATCAGAGTCACTCGTACGATGACTCCTAGGAAATCGTTGGCTTTGCATTATCCGCTGTGAGTTTATATAAAACTCCTGATGGTTATTTTTGCCTATTCCCCATTTAAGTACTTGATGCGGGCCGGACCTTGCATAATTACCTAGATGTCGAACTCCATTTACGTGCAGTTGTGCTACCCAACCAGCAGCGAACGTTAGGCAGTATCTATAATCAGTACGATGAGACCTTCAACTCTGATGCTCATCGCTGGGTCTTCGGATGTGCCTGAAATCCTTATGTTATCGCATGCAGCAAAATAAACAAGCTTTTGGACCTTGGCCGCCAATTTTGGATATGACCCTAAGCCTACTCTGTTTACCTATATTTATTTCTCTTTGTATATATCCGTAGATCTCCACTGCATAATTTAACACGCAGCTCTCACAATGCCTCACCCCCACACACTAGGTAAGTACCTACAAGTCTCTAGGTATTGTCACATGTAATTATTTCCGGTGGATGCAGGTAGGAAGAGCGGAGGGCTAGGTAAGTTAGGTGCCTTACCTAGAGCCAGCAACATCAGCCTGGATTAGTACTTACTTACGTCACCTTGTTCAACCCATCTCGTATGTATGTACCATTCCAAGCCGCCTTCAACGTTCCACACAGCCTTGTCGTGGACTTTTCCCAGTTCCTGAATATTACCGCTTAGCTTTTAATTTGCTCAGAGCTCATATCTCGAAAATTGTGTTGAGACTCTGGTTTCTCTCTACCCGACAGGCAAGATTCCGCTTCTGATACATTGTTGTCCACCAAGGGTCGCCGTGCCAGTTATATTTGTATCCTTCACGACTAGCCATCCACTCCAATTGGCTTTGAGGGTCAACATGCCGTCCAACGAGAAGATACAGGTTGACAAGGACAAGGCAAAGGAGAAGCTTGAGGAGAAATTTGATTTCTCTCACTTTGATCTCAACACGGTAATCCGTGGCGCTCAACTTACTTTGGTGGGAGGTGAGTAACTTGCTGGTCCCAACTTGCCGTTGATCATTGAAACCACTTACTGATCAATGCCCTATTTTAGCTCATCGAGCACTTCAAAATCCAGCATTGTTCACGACCGATCACTATCGTCAAGCTGCCCTTGCTGTCCTGGCAGGACTTGCGATTCGGCTCGTCATCACTGTACCGGTAAGCCCCGCCATGAATGAAACTGGTGAAAAGGACAGGCCATTGCTGACAGCAAGAACCAGATAATCGGGATTAAGGTCCTGATATGGTTCATCTCACTCTTCATATCCCTTGATACTGTGACCTGGGACGATACCCTGGTGAATGGACTTGATTTTGTTGCCCAATATGTTCTTCAGGTCCCCTTCTTCCTCATGGCGCTCATGCGCTATGTGGTACCAACGCTTGACAACCTGTAAGTTTATCATCTACCAACCATGTATTTCTTTGGTTAGGTCTGATAAGGTTGCAACAGTTTTATGCAGTCGTTGCAGTGGGTCGATATGACCTATGTGCAGAAACACAGGGACGAGAAGCCCTCAGAGCTGCGCGACATGTACTATCCTAACCTTAAGATGTACCGAGCGTCTGATGGAAGTACTCACTCAGAAAGCACTGCTCAAGCTGTTTCCATGTTCCTTTATCGCTTCCTCCGCAAGGGCGGCATTTCTCTGGCCGTGTTTGTCCTTTCCTACACCCCTGTCGTTGGTCGGTTTGTGCTGCCCGCTGCCAGTTTCTACACCTTCAACAATGCTGTTGGCTTGGGGCCGGCTTCTGTCATCTTCGGTACAGGCATCTTCCTCCCTCGAAAATACCTCGTCATCTTCCTCCAGAGCTACTTCTCTTCCAGAAGTCTAATGAGAGAGTTGCTTGAGCCATACTTTGCACGCGTTCATTTCACAAAGGCTCAGAAGCAAAACTGGTTCCGCAGCCGCGAGGGTGTTCTTTTTGGTTTTGGCTTTGGCTTTTACATCCTTGTCAAAATTCCACTTGTGGGTGTGCTCGTCTACGGCATTGCTGAAGCATCGACCGCGTACCTGATCACCAAGATTACCGATCCGCCACCTCCCCCCCAGCAGATGAAGGAGTTCACAGAGAGTCAGCAGCAATGGTCCAATAAGCATGAATTTCTGAACCTTTCTCTGGCTAACATTGATTCGGTTCCCAACCAAGACTTCCCAAAGAAAGCGAACTAAGAGGTGCAAGTAGCGCTTCGGTTGCGTCTGTAGGGAACAGCTACCCGTGGCTCAATGACTGCATTTACAAGTTTAGCAATAGGATGTTCTTGTGCGATAATAATCACGGGTAGCTAGAACGAACAATACCCTATGGCTGGAATCTAGGGAAGACGTGGAGGACATTTGTATTCCAGCTTCCTAACCGGCCTTACTCCTAGATACCTAGGCGACACATAGACGACAAAATAAGAGATCGGTATACTCCTTATGGATTGACGTATGGCTTCAGATACCCCAGGGGTTTTGCGTCCATTTGAAGCGCCAAGAGGGGTTACAATTAGATATCCTTCTTATAGAGTCATTGGTCACTATAATTCTACCGGTGTCGCTCACACAACTTTCACCCGCTTGTGATGGCAACTTTGACCTCAGGTCGCTCGCATGTCTCCTATTTCATCCATATAATTGTAGCTTGAATAATGTTCCAAATCCCAGAAACGGGTTGTCGGGTCAAAGTACAGTGAACAGGCCAATTCCGTCACTGATGCCCCCCTTACCAGTCCGGAATAATTGAAAATCGCTCATGAGCAGTGTCAGCGCTATGCTGCCTCATAACTTTGTCTCCCTGGCCGATGAAGTCGCATCCAGGAGTGTCACATTTGCGAAGCACATTGTCGCCTTCATCTTGGATCTCACTCAGATCCACGTGTCCCGTCATCTCTGCATGTTTCCGCCCCTCGAGCTGGCCGCTGCCAATCCAGTCACATCCGGGCACATCGCATCTCAGGAGCAGCCCTTCAGTATCGGTGTAGTAATGCGCCCTGTTGAGCTTTTGCACAAGCTCATGGGTCTTTTCGAGCACCTCATCATCGTCAGTAGGCCAAACTGTTCGATCCATCTCGGGAGGAAAGGTAGGGGAGTCGTAAGGGTATTCAGAGAGACTGAAAGCAACCCGGTCATAATGAATTCCTGAGTAAACAAGAATGCAGCGATTCTGCTTCTCTTCTCCAAAGTTGATCAGGTTCTGGACCTGAGTGACGATTAGCGACGACCAATGCAGTAGACTAGGGGCTTGAACAAACCTGGACATCGAAAGTACAGATCTGGATATCGAAGATCGAGGACAAGATGCTGAGTTCGATACCGCCACCCCACCGGTCAGGGTCCTGAATACTGCGGCAATATTGGCTAGGTGAACTGCCTAGAACGGCTTCCGAATAATCCTCCGGGTGTTCAACGATGTAGTCTGCCATCATCCTTCTTAGCTGTTGGGCAGGAATCTGTTCTGGTAAAGCGCCACCAAAAGCAGTAAATAAGCAGCTGTTGTCGCTAGGCATTACTCGTAAAACTGCTCACTGTCAGCATCATTCCATGAGCAGTTTCTGTTACTCACGTAGTGTTCCTTCACGCTCTGGCCACGGAACGTTTACATCTTCGGGACTTTCATTTTGCTTCGCTGCTTGCGATGTCATAGCCTGATGTTGGGCAGCGCCAGTTTGGGCTGGCCTAGCGGGGGCAGGCGGTATGTCGTCTGGGACAATGGTAAGGGTCTCGCCGTGAAGGCCAAGAGACCGGGCGATCTGGTCATTCTGGCTAGCATCAAGGGTCTTCATGGCCATCGGCGGGCCATACCTTATGCTGAAGTTAGCAATCCCAGTTTTTGTTCGAAGATCATCGAAGAGGATCTGAACAGTAGCATCATCAGGAATCTCGAGAATGCCAGTACCAGCTGGACCTTTGAAACGAGCTCTCATGATTGCGTGTCCGGAGAAAAACAAACTAGTTGGGTAGGATGTCCAGTTTCTAGGTGGTAAATTTCGAGTCCGAGTCTAGAGTAACGGTGAGAGAGGGGTGTTGCAAAACACTGAAGGAGCTATCAAGGCGATGAGCTTGGAAGAAGCTCCAGCAAAATAGGGTTCTTTGTTCTTTTCCGGACAGCGGCTGAGTAGACAAAGTAAATCATCTAGTTGTATATATGGAAGTTCTTAATTTTATTTATACTAATTATAGGCCCTAAGGGACCTGCTCGAGTGAATGTATCAATGATCACGGGAGTTGGTATCAATGGCATTTCCAGTGCTGTGTGGAGTGGGACTATTGGCACCAGCTATATGTTATTCACGCGTACTTTAACCGCATAAGGAAGTCAACATGGCACGCAAATGCACGCGCTCTCTAGTCGCACCTCCCGTCCCGTCCAGAACCCAGATTGGAAATACGTACCTTCCCAAATCAGCTTCAACTTCGGCCTACATTCGCAAAAATTGGTGCTGTTGTTTCGCGAATTAGTCTTTCCCAGCAATTGACTTTACAACATAGGTAACCGCGACCAACGCGCGTCGCGACTCGAGCTCATAGACGCATTGCGACTGGACCCGAGTGGTCTGACGAACCCATCATGTCCACTCGAAGATCAAACGCGCCTGAAATTCGCGAATCAATCGAGGCCAAGACTGCCAACGTGGATGTTGAGATGAAGGACGCTAAGGATAACGATGTCGATGCAGAAGGCGACCCCGATGTGGATATGGACGCTGAGGGGGACGAAGATGCCGAAGGCGAAGAGGACGCTGAAGGCGAGCTGGACGATGAAGGTCGCCCCGACATGTATCGCCTGATCTACAATCTCTCGACCTATCTTTGCAGCGTGGAGGACGAGTGAGCCTACCCCTTTACGTTTGGAAACACGTTGACTAAGGCTGATGGTTTATAGCGGCGAACAACTTGCTGCCGGCTTTCAGCGCATTCCAAACCGACGAGCTTTGCCCGACTATTTCGAAATCATACCCGAGCCTATTGCCTTCAGCACCATTAGAGTAGGTTGATGGGAACTTTGACTGTAAGCATGGCAAGCGCTGACCAAGATGATAGGGTAAAACTCAAAAGAAGCAATACACCTCGTTCGCTGAATTCGTCAAGGATGTTGCGCAGATCTGTCACAACGCTCAAGTCTACAATCGTCCTTCTGCTCCCATCTTTGGCGCTGCCGTTCGATTGAGGGAAATATTAATTGAGGAGCTCCGCAAATTGGTAGACAGGGGTCATATTACGGCAGGCGATGCGAAACTGCCAGATCTTGGCGAGCTTCCTCCTGCGGAAGAGTCGCCGCCTGCAGAAGACGATGAAGAGGAGGACGAGGATGAAGAAGATGAAGAGGACGAGGACGAGGATGAAGACGATGACGATGACGATTCGGACGATGAAGGCGGGCGACGCCGAGGCCGAAGACGGCGTGCTTCTGGGCGACGGGATCAAGACAAAGACTATGAAGACGATTCACACAAACGACGAGGACGGCCTCCCAGCGTGCTTACTCCAAACGAAGCACGCATCGCTTCTCTTCTGAAGGGGCTGAGAAAGCCCAGGTACGCTGGAGGTAACCTCCTCATCCATCCTTTCGAGAAGCTGCCGGATAAGGCAGCCGTGCCTGATTACTACACGACAATACCGAATCCTATCGCCCTTGACAACATCAAAAAGAAGGCGAAGCGGAAGAAGTATCAAAGCGTCGACCACGTTCTTCAAGATATCAACCTCATGTTCGAGAATGCCAAGCGATACAACGAGGATGACAGTGAAGTACACAAGGCCGCCATCGAGCTCCAGAAGGAGGCACGCTTTTTGGCTGAACAAGAAAAGGCCAAACCTGACGACGACTTCCGAGATGAGGATGGCAAGTTGCCATTGGCGGAGATACAGTATAATGGACAATCATGGAAAGTCGGTATGTACATACAAGCGCTCTTTGCCATGGGCCTTTGCGTTGTATATATTGCTAACATCAAGGCAGGCGATTGGGTTCACATTCGAAACCCTAACGATATGGTCAAACCTATCGTGGCACAGATATATCGAACTTGGCAAGATCGCGCCGGTCAGCGATGGATCAATACCTGTTGGTACTACCGACCAGAACAAACTGTGCATCGATATGAAAAGCACTTTTTCGAGCACGAAGTGGTGAAAACTGGGCAGTACCGAGATCACCAGATCGAAGATGTCTTAGACCGGTGCTTTGTCATGTTTGTGACACGCTTCAACAAAGGCCGTCCTCGAGGTTTCCTGCCAGGCAAGAACATCTATGTGTGCGAATCGCGTTACAACGAGGAAAAATTCACATTTAACAAGATCAAAACATGGGCGAGCTGCGTACCAGATGAGGTGCGCGAGAAGGATTATGAAATGGACCTCTTTGATGTACCTCGGCCCATGAAAAAGATACCGAGCCCTATCAAGCACTTATTGCGAGACGATGCGAGAGAAACGGACGAGCTGCCCAAACCAACATGGGGAAGCCCAAACGCACCACCGATAGTTGGCGCGGTGCATCGCCGTCCACGGGAATCAAATGTAAGTGAAGCATACCCACTGCTTGTCCTCTAACAAAGCCTTGCGCAATCTATTTGTTCCGCTGGTTATCACGGGATTTGTTATCAGCAAACGCCCTGCACTGCACAATCCCTGCCCGCTATATCCCTCTGGGTTTCAATACCTGACTCTCTGGAGTATTGTTTTTACTTAAACTTTTTAATCATCAATGTTTTTCTACATTGCGGCTGCATTCCACTAACTCAAATTCTCTAGGAGTCTCCTCCTCCAGAACCAACACCAACACCGCAGCCTATGTCGGCCGTTCCACTCCCTGACGCTACCGTTGATGCCAACCGACGCGCATCAATGCTGTCGGTACCTGGAAGCATGCCTGGGGACCATGCCACAAGGCACCCTTCGGTGCCATATCCTGGAGGTCCCTCGCCGTCGCCAGTTCAATATAACGCCCACATGACACCTCACTTCCAACCGGCTACTCCAGGGGCGCAGCCTCCACAGGCTCATCAGACCCCAGTGCCCATCCCTCATCTGGGCCATCAACCTCAGGTGTCGGTACGGCCTGTGCAATACCAACATCAACCCCAACACCCACAAGCTGGATATGCACAAGGCTTCACCCCTAACTATGGGCAGTCGGCGACCCCTATGCATCAACAAACGCCCATGGCAAACTCCATGGCTCAGGCGTATAGCCAGGCACAGGCCCCTCCTGTTACTCGCAGCCCTATGGCTCCTGCTCCTGGGGTTCCTATTCAAGGTGGCAATGTGTACAATCCGCCTCGGCCACCAGAAGTCTATGCACTTCCTGACAATATCAACGATGCCCTACCGGCAGAGGTTCGACAGACATTTCAGCATGATAGCGCTGGTAGAGTCCTCTTCTTCACTGCCCCCCCTCTCGAAAGATCCCACAAGGGTATCTCTCAAGAGAGTGCTGGCCTGGGACACAGCGCCAAGTATCTTGCTGGACGAAAGGAGTGGTTAGCTGAAAGAGAGAGAAAGCGAAAAGAGCGCGATGAAAAAGCTGGAGGTGTGTCTCAGAAGCGACTCGAAAAGGATTTAGCACAGACGCACGAAGCTAAGGAGTACATCGCCGCCCAGGCCAGTGATGCCATGGCCACGTGGCTTAAGCAATATGACGATGATACCCAACGATGGAAGACTGAAACGGGTCTTGAAGGCTGGCGCGAGGACAATAAGAAAAAGGGCGCTGCTTGAAATCGGTCAGGTACGACTAGAGGGATAAGGTATGAGTTTCAGACGCCTGGGGTATCGTGATCAATATTAAGAAGGCGACGAACCAGATTAGTACGTTATATTCTAGGACTCGGGTGTAATGGAGTTTTTTTAAAACCAGTTGAGATGCCTCGTGTCAGGGCGATATGCTCTATTCTGATCCAGATCAATTAACTCAACAGTCTCAGCGTGGTCAACAAAACGACTTTCACCCTATACCTTTACTATGGACTTGTCAAGCTTTCATGAATACGTTGTTAAAGATTACAAATTTTGCCCATGAGTTATTCGCATTTGATGTTGAATGATAGCCATGCCCGCTTTTTGAAACCAGGAACGTTTAATAAGCTACTAATGTAGACTCAAAGATTTAGCTGTCGAATGCCATTCAGATAACCTCAACATAAGGCCTACTATACGTTTAGGTGGCTGATGCCAAGGCGAGCATGGATTAGTAAGGCCACTTGATGATGGCCGGACGATTGCTTTTCGGGTTTGGCTTGTCCCGAATTTTCCATCACCCGTGCTTGTTCCGCAGCATTCAAAGACGCTTGCTGTAAGCATCCTACAATTCTAGCCCCCAGGTTCTGTTAGATATCTTCATGCCTGGGCCATCTCTACCCTGGGGTCGCTTGGCACAACTTGTTTGCGTCCATGTCCAAGCTCAAGCATAACCCATTCATAAACAGCCCATTGAACGGCATTGACGATAAAGGCTCGGACGCTACAGACGGTCAGTCCTCGGAAGAACACGCGAGTACCCCCCTCTTGATATGCTTCCCGTGCGATTTGAAGTGCGCCAGCTCGTCTAGTGGACGAAGACCCGTTGGGCTGGAGAAGAGGTGAGGTTGCTGCTGATACACCCCAAGTCTGGGCCTGGACCCTAGTCTTGATTACATCGAGGGGAAAGATGCTGGCCCATGTCGCAATGCCAGCCAATCCCCCACATAGCAGGACTTTGGCAGCTTCGTGGCGGAGTGAGGTTTCCTCGCCAGGTTCTGCAGCTAGCCAACGAGTGCTGAGTTCATAGGACCAGAAGTAGAAGCCATAGCCAACACTGTCGCGTATAGCAGTGATGGTTCCTCCAAAGTAGAGCCCTCGAGCACCTTCGTTCTTCCAAATTTGCTTGGTAATCGCCCAGCTTGAGATTGAAGGAGAAGCTAGTTGGGCTCTACACTTGATGAGCTCGGTAGGAGTGCTGACAACCCATGTTGCAAGACCCCCTACGGCACCTGCAATCCATGTATTCCAAAGACTCCCTGTTGTCGAAAAGGCGGCATTCAAGGCTGCCTCGGTGCGATTATAAGACACAAAAAGAAGGGCATTTAAAGCGCCATAGCCAAGAATTGGTGCCGCAGTTCCAGTTACCAAAGAAGCGTAAGATCCGAGATACCGGGTACTCGAGACCGTGCGCTGGCTGATAGCTGAAGCTGCTACTGACGTCCCTGTAGGAATCGAAGCAGGCGAATTCAGTGTTGGGTTGGTGTGCTGCGCCTGAAGTCGCACCTTGATCACGTCGAGAGGGTTTCCAATGATGATACCAACAGCTCCACTCACGTAGCCGGCCCAAAAGTCGGCCGACATAGTGAGAACTAGCACTTTAAGACTCCAGACTTGGTAGGAGAGGATCCGGCTTCCTTGCGATTTTACGCTCGGCAAGAGTGACAGTGCTCAGCACGCCGAGGTAGACGAGGCCCCAGGCCAACCCGATAAACGCAAGAGGACGTCGATTTGCGGTAGCCTGAACATTAATTCGACGGTAGCGAGTAAGATACTGCCAATGAGCAAAATGACCAGCAACAGTTGCCGTCACAATTCCAGTTCGATGTTGAGCAATGGTTACTTGAAGAGGGGTCGGTCCAGAGTATTGATGTTCGGCCAAGGCACCCCCACCAGCTGATCGGCTCTGATCGGTGTTGGGGACATTGACGCTGGAAGCAAGCATGTGTTAGTCGATCCAGGGTTCCTCTGGAGCTGCGTACTTATGTAATGACCTACCGAGGCGGCGCTGCAGCATAAGGGCTTTGAGCTGTCATTTTCGGCCAGATTGAACAACAGAAGATGATCAGAAACGTAGCGAAAACTATCCCTTGCCTCTCGGCTCCATCAATGGCATAACTTTGATTTTGTTCGCCCATTGTTACCTAAGCCAGGTGGAGGCCGAAATTCGGCAGTTTCGGAGACTTGCCGGGATTGGAGATGGCCACTCACGTGATAGCGTGTCTGCCTGCAGTCGCGTCGAGTCACTCATCGCGCTTGCCCTATTTATCCTCTATCGATCACCTCTTGGTGGCAAAGGATCTTTCCAATCTCGAAGCAATCTCTTCTTGAAGTACTGAGACAACAAGGAATTCAAGATGGGAGCAGCGTGAGTTTGCAAAATCAATTTCCAACATAAATTCGCAATCTAACTTCGATTCAGATCGCCTCTTGTCGCAACGCCGCTTGCTAGCAAGGACAAGTCCTTAGGCAAGCGTATGCCCACGCCCTCTTCAATTGATCGACTTCACAAGCCATTTAAGTGCCCTGGAGTCGCTGGCAGAAGCCCTGCTGTTGATCGACCAGCCCGCAAGCGAAGAAAGGTCGATTATAGCGGTGCCGATGGGGAGACAGACAACGACAAACCGTACTCCAACTCAGACAGGCTCGCGCTTGCCACTCGAGATGTCAACAAGTTTCCTGTTTTCCAAGCTAAGGACAAGGGTCTCGTATTCCGCAAAGCCTTCTCTGTGCCTCTGAAGAACAAGGACAGCGCTGCATACAATCCCAATCGAGCACCTCCTACTCTTGGTCTTCGACAGGGAGCCGTATTCGTCGCCAAACCGCTGCACGACCCCAGCGGCGAATTCGCCATTGTACTCCACGATCCCACAGTTGATGACAAGCCGAAGGATATCCCAAAGGCTATCGAGCCCGCTAAGGCTGAAGCGCCTGCTGAAAAGCTTGATGCACCACTCGTTCACAAGAGTCTATCTGAAATTCTCGGAATTAAGAAGAAGGTTGATGCTGAACATCCACGCGTTCCTGTCGTCATTGACCCCAAGCTCGCCAAAATCCTTCGTCCTCATCAAGTCGAAGGCGTCAAATTCATGTATCGATGTGTTACCGGTATGATTGATGAAAAGGCCAACGGCTGTATCATGGCTGATGAAATGGGTCTGGGAAAAACTCTACAATGTATCTCCCTTATGTGGACACTGCTTAAACAATCTCCAGATGCTGGCAAAACGACAATTCAGAAAGCCATTGTTGTTTGTCCTGCCAGTTTGGTCAAAAACTGGGCTAACGAGTTGGTCAAATGGCTTGGTGCTAATGCTATCACTCCTTTTGCCATCGATGGAAAGGCTTCAAAGGAAGAGTTGACGCGTCAACTTCGTCAGTGGGCAATTGCAAGCGGCCGATCTGTAACCCGGCCAGTCATCATCGTTTCTTACGAAACCTTGAGATTAAACGTGGAAGAGCTTAAGCACACACAGATCGGCTTACTCTTCTGCGATGAGGGTCACCGCTTGAAGAACAGTGACAGCAACACCTTTAATGCCCTTAACAGTTTAAACGTTTCCCGACGAGTCATTCTCACCGGCACACCTATCCAGAACGATCTCACAGAGTACTTCTCACTCACCAGCTTTGCCAACCCTGATCTACTTGGAACACGACAGGAGTTTCGCAAGCGGTTCGAAATTCCCATCTTGCGAGGTCGAGATGCCGATGCTTCAGAAGCGGATCGCAAAAAGGGCGACGAGTGTACAGCAGATTTGCTCGGTGTTGTCAACAAGTTCCTGATTCGCCGCACTAACGACATTCTATCCAAGTACCTACCCATCAAGTACGAGCATGTCGTATTCTGCAACCTCGCACCCTTTCAGTTCGATCTCTACAATTACTTCATCAAAAGTCCAGATATCCAAGCCCTCCTAAGAGGTAAAGGAAGCCAGCCTTTGAAAGCCATCAACATTCTCAAAAAGCTTTGCAATCATCCTGACCTGTTGAACATGGCAGAGGATCTACCAGGCTCAGAGAAGTGTTACCCAGACGATTATGTTCCTAGAGAAGCGCGTGGCCGAGATCGCGAGGTCAAATCATGGTATTCGGGCAAGATGGCCGTACTGGATCGCATGCTGGCTCGCATTCGTCAAGACACAAATGACAAGATTGTGTTGATCAGCAATTACACCTCGACCCTGGACCTTTTCGAGCGACTCTGCCGCTCTCGGCAATATGGCAGTCTCCGCCTTGACGGTACCATGAATGTCAACAAACGCCAGAAACTTGTGGATCGATTTAATGACCCCGAGGGTGATGAGTTTGTCTTTCTGCTGAGCAGCAAGGCTGGTGGTTGTGGTATCAATCTAATTGGTGCGAACCGACTTGTACTCTTTGATCCCGACTGGAACCCGGCTGCCGATCAACAGGCGCTGGCTCGAGTATGGCGTGACGGACAGAAAAAGGACTGTTTCGTGTATCGATTCATTGCAACCGGTACTATTGAAGAAAAGATTTTCCAGCGACAGTCGCATAAGCAAAGTTTGTCTTCTTGTGTCGTGGACTCGGCGGAGGATGTTGAGCGACATTTCTCGCTCGACAGTCTTCGTGAGCTGTTTCAATATCGACCGGACACCAAGAGTGATACCCACGAGACGTTTAAGTGCAAGCGTTGCAAGCCAGATGGCAAGCAGTACATCAAGGCGCCGGCTATGTTATATGGTGATACCAGCACATGGAACCATTTTGTGAATGAGGGACTAAAACCTATCCAGGACTTGCTGTTGAGGCAAGAGTGTGGAGAGTCGGAGGTCTCTGCTGTTTTCCAGTACATTTCCCACTGAGTCATTCCAGTTGTATGTATATTATGATTCATGTTCACAACGAAGCATGCATGGCGTTATTACGGTTTGGCGGCATTCAAGGACTACGGTTTGTTTGGAGTTGCTCGCAAGGCCTGCGTACCTAGTAGTTGCGTTCTGCTATGTGGTCAATTAGATGATCAAGCATGCAATAGATTATTACATAAAAGACGATTTAAATTAAGACTGGGATCTCAAGGCCTGTACTCGAAATTTCGCATAAAAGAGTGCGCTGTGGTGTCGATTGATATACTTCTTAAGATGCTTCGAGTTTTAGAATCAATGGCTTCGACGACAACGTTTTCCGGACCTCTAACTGGCTGGCTCGTTCTATGCCTTAGTATCTTTCATGTATCCAATTTTCTTAACATCACATTAAACCCGAAGCTGTCGGCCATGTTTCGAACATCGCACGGTGTGTAGTTATATGCGCACTGTCTAAGACCAGCCTAGGTAAACTTTTGTTTCCCTGGTGCAGTCTCTTAATCTACACCTCATCTACGGATCCTTAAGGCAGCAATTCAACGAAGGTGTTTAACTCACAGCCTCTCGCTATAATCAAGATGTCGTCCAACCCTACCAACCAATCTGTTACGGAATTCACCTCTTACTACCTTCAGCGAGCAACACAAGAGCTCTCGGAGGACCTCGACAA
Source organism: Fusarium buharicum (assembly GCA_014822075.1). Lineage (NCBI taxonomy): Eukaryota > Fungi > Ascomycota > Sordariomycetes > Hypocreales > Nectriaceae > Fusarium > Fusarium buharicum. The sequence continues at coordinate 19,182 of JAATHB010000293.1, read as the reverse complement.
GGTCCGCAATGCGGAGGATTTCAAGGCCGACTCGATCCCCTTCCTTGTTCATGCCCTACAGCAAGGCACCGGTCTCTTCTCGCCCGAGGATCAAAAAAGAGTGGTGACTGGGCCGAAAAGCAAGGGTCGAGATGCGTAAAAAGATAGCAACCTTAACTCAACTCAAATCACTCCTCACTCAGTCGAGGGAATCATGTAGCAAGAATTTGCTAGGGATCAATAGCCAACCATCTTGCCGTTGATGGCGACCTGTTGCAGCACCCCGTTGAACAATTCCTACCCGGCAAAGGAAGAATTGGCCAGAAGACAGCGCGAATCTTGCGGTACAAAACTCATAAGGACAGTCACATCACAACAACACGAGTCAAGACGGGCTATTCAAAACTTTGACCGATTAGGGGCCTTTGTATCGTTAAGGGTATCTCAAAGCAGACATCGCTGCATCAAGCGCGCAATGCAATCAACTACCTATGCATCTTCCCATCTACGCTAGATCAAGGCAACTTTATTCTCTTGTCTTTCAACAGTGTGCATATCTTGGTTCATTTCAGTCTGAGACGCGATGTCGTTCGAATCGTACGGCCCATCCTTTGATGGCAAGAACAGTGATGATCCAAGCCATCAACAGTCCAACCAGACCCATAGTAACGGTATACATGAACATTGCGTCGAGCCCGTAATGGATCATTCCATTGACGGTATCGGTGCTCTGTTTTCAGTTAGTCTTCTGTTGATTCTATACACAGCATGGTACAACTTACACTGGCCATGAAGATGATTCCTCCAGAAATCAAGCCAAAAGCAGCTAGAAGCTCTGTGGGAGGTCGGGACGGAAGGATCGACTTCGGAGGCTTAAGGAACATGAAAAAGTATGTAAGGCCTCGGGCGAGCGAGGCCCCAAGAAGCAGATTGCCCCACTGCTTGTGGACCATGCTTGAAAGCATGGTGTGCTGCTGGTGAGAGCTCATCATGCTACCGAGCAAGAGAATTACAAGAGCAGGGATGGGGTTGAGAGAGAACTCATACGTGTCGGGTATCCTGTGTTCGTTGGCCTCTTCGACCGAGTAAGTATGCTTGGACTCGACATTCTCGACGGTAGTATTGAGAAACTCGCGAATACGCGTCGACTCAATAAGCATACCACACTAAGGCTTAAAGTCAGCATTCACTGTGTCTTAGGAGGTCCGAGAGCTTCCGACTTACCAAGCCACCGCCAATGAACAGAACCGTAATGGACATATGCTCCATATCTTGAGCAGTCCAGTCACCTCCCCAACCCTCAAGATGTTCCATAAAGATATTGGTGGCACCGTAGAAGAAGATGAGAAAACTTTCAACGAACTCGGCAGAAGGACACCATTTCTGAGAGATTTTCTTGGGTCGAACGTTCCATGCCCACCCAAGCTCGCCAAAGCTGCCGGACCAGCGGCCCAGGGTGAAGACGCCCAGCCAAAAGAACACACCGCCCTTGATCCAGTGGGCCAGACCGTTGAAGATCTCCCTATCTTCCTATTGATGTTTTGTTAGTGAGGGTCATAGCTAGGACCACTGGCGACTTACAAAGAAGCGGCCAAGAGTGACTACGCCAGTCGCAAGTGTAACAAAACCGAAAGGAAGGATGATGCGATCGACTACTCGACGGCTAGTGTCCAAATACTTCCATATTCGCGATTCAACAAGCTTGGAAGCGTGTCGAGCAAAAGTTCCATCCGGATCAGGAGAAGACAAGGATAGTTCTTCCATGTCTCCGTCATCCTCCTCGTACTCCTTCCTAGGGCTTCCAAAGGGCGACTCGTCCGTGCCATTGAGGGTTGATACCGAGTCACTTCGAAGCGAAGCTGTGTTAGATTCCGTACCTTGTCCGCTATCGTCGGAAAGTCGGTAGGGGCTATCAGTGTGGTAACCATGATGCGAGGGGAAATCGACCTCGCGTGTCGGAATGGGAAGAAACAAGAGTCCTTCGTTGCTCGGTTTCTTATTATTACCCTTTACCTTGAGCGCTCCTGCGATACAACCCACAGCCGTTATAAAAACCTGCGCGCAGACGACCCAAGTCGCAATCCAGCCAACCTTGTGGTGCGCATTGTTAGGATACAGGTCCGGTGTCTGGGCGTTGTAAACGACGCCCAGAAGCAAGCCCAGAGCGTTAGAAGCCAAGAATACAAGCTGAGCGAATATAGTAAAGCGAGAGTTCGCTATCGAAAACATAACAGCTAAGTTTGGGTGTCAGTGGCTGCGGGCCATGGTTATGAGGGTTATGGAGCTCATAACATAAGACTTACCAACTGGCAGGACGAAAACCCATGCGAGAACCATGAGAGCGATATGAGTGTAGAGGACTCCAGTATGCTCAGTATGCGCAAAATAGGTATCGGGGTAGTCGCCGTCTATAGGCGGCTGTGTCGTGTTGGCACCATGGCCCATATCCATGTCCATAGCTTCATTGCCGCCGCCATGTGCGACAACGACAGGGAGAAGCACTAGAAGGAGTGCGCTCTGAGCGTGCAATATCGTCTTTGATGAGATCATAATGTGTTGACTCAGAAGAGACTATTTGGGATAGACGAGAGCTCTGCCGTTGTCCGCTGGACGATTGAGTCGTGGAGAGCAAAGCAGCGCAGCAGAGAGGGATCGCGAGCTCGAACCGAGTGAGTTTATACCGGTTAAAGTCAGAAGCAGCAGAGAAGGCTTGGGAATAACAATTCGATCCAACAAACGACACAATAAGAAATATTTAAAGAATCATAACATCGATCTAAACAACCCATCGTCTCGCCGTGGCCAGACGGCCGAAAGCGGGTGGCCTTATATTCATATGTTGGAGGCCATTGGGAGTCGGCATGAAGAGCTAAGTGACCAAGCCCATCAATCAACCTCCCGAAGCTTCCGAATTGATTCACTGAATGCAAACATGCCCAGGCAGCTTGAATAAAGGAAAAATAAAAAAGATGCGGTAAGCAGGCGTGGCAGGTTTGGTGGAGGATGGGGCCGGCCGGTGGGGGAACGGAATGATAGCTCTGCCTTGGGTACTGTAATGGAGGGTTAGATTGCAGCTTTACATGATGGATAGGTAGTGTCTTGTCAGATGTCCAAGTCAGGTTTTCTCGGCTTGTCCCGCAAGTACTGTACAGTACTTACATAGTAGTTAATGGTTACTAGGTATAGGTAGGTAGTATTATGTAGTTTGGCTCATCCGAGGCCGACATGATCGATCGATCGGCATGGAGCACTCGCACTTACCTATCCTCTAAATCCCTGAGCCCGTACCATAGCTGACAAATAATTTCTTGTTAATAACAATATCGTTCTCTCCCTCACCGAAGTTAGGAGTTGGTATTGGTTACCAAAAATGCTGAGATGTTATCATACATCCCCCATCCACCACCACCTCGGGTCGGATAGACGCACAAGCACTACCCATGACTTACAGCCGAATTACGAATATTCAGGTCAAAAAGAATGTACTTGCCATTGTGTGTTATGCTCCGTGGTCTAACTGCCAGAATGCCGGACTTATTATGCAGGCATTAACATGCCGTCGTGGAGCTTTATGCCGGCACCTTTCTCGGTTCTCTCAAGTCCCCACTTATGGAACCGAACTGCACCGACAATTCCTCAACTCTTCCATTTATCCATAGGACACGGCATAGACACAAAATTTTATAAACGATAAGGCTAATTATGACGTCGAGCAGTGAAAGGGTAATTTAGGGCTGACAAGGAAATAACATCCACACGCTATTTGCCCATGTTATCGTTCAATAAGTACATAGAGTTGCCAAGCAACGTTCACTTACACACAGCGTCAGCCAAGTAACTGATCCGAGAAATCCGAAGCAATCTCTCCTCCTAGTTAGAAATGGTATACTGATGCATATTAGCAAACACCATCTCTCACATCAAGAAACGGACATCTGAGCATGATTCATCGTTACTGTACTGTACATAATACCCGGCGTTTAAATCATCTCCGAATGCCCCGATGAATCCGTCCAGATACCTTCCGACAAACAAGGTCCCAGCCCACCTGCTTTGTCTAAAAGGTCACAAGTCACAGATATGGATCAAGACTGGTTGTCTCTTTTTCGTCGTATGACTCAAAGATGCAAGGGTAGCGGGTGGTAAGAAGTAGGGGTGGCCTACCTATATACTTGAACAGCTTGAGCCGGGTTTAACTTGGTAAGGTACCCTTATCCCAGCCTTTATCCACATGTACCGAGCCATATCATTTGTCGATGTTGACGAGAGATTCTTCGAGTTACCATTATTCGTTGGCTTACACCATCTAGAGTTACTCACTGGCTCTAAATGCTTACTTGATATAATTTATAAAACAACAACAGGTCAGCTGTCTTGGTGCTGTAACCTGAGCCAACAAATAGCCTTAGACATGATGACAGCGCCAGGTATGACAACATCTTTACAAATCTAGTCTGGTCACTCGAAAATGTGCCGGTGGGAAATAAATCGGATATTGACGTGACATACCTAGATGCTTATGACCTTAAGCGACCTTGTTCATGGTACCGAGCTTTCCGCAGCTTAAGGATATCTCAGTATAGAACACAACCTCAGGGCATGTCTACCAGGCAGTAGATTAACACAGTCGTAAGATATTCACGGGGAAATCTGCCCCGTTGGTGGCTGCATGCACAGGCTGTTAAACGACGGGATTAATACGACAGTCTCATGTTGTATTGTTTCTTGGACATGCGATGTGACAGCATTGCATCTCAATCTCCGTAATCGGCCTAGGTGTAGCAACTGCAACATTGACAGCGAATGCACCAACGGTCAAGAATGTGCTGCTTACACTACATTTTAAGATCATCAAGCCATGGCAGCTGTCGAAGACTCTAGCTTAGCTCTAGAGCAATAGAGTGGCTGCGTTAGCCCGGGATGACATCTTGATCCGACAGGGATGTCACCCAAACCCAGCTGACGATCTCCACCTGCTGGTTATCACTAGAAACAAATTCATGATGGACCGACCAGATGAAGGAAGATCCGAAGCTGCCGAGAACCCTGCCTCAATTTTGCATGTACATACATATGTACTTTATCAAGCCACAGCTGTGAACTTGCGCTCTTGGCATGACTGGGCACAGCAAAATTGATTCCGATCAAAGACCCGAAACTCCGGAGCATATGCGGTTGGTTCTCTTAGGATATTGGTATGAATGGCCTACTAGGAATAAGGCTGTAGATTTAATATCCGACTCCTGTTGGAGATATCTTGATCAACTGTAGAGCGCGAACGCCCTCGCACGACATTCTTCATTATTGTCTACTTCAAAGCCAACGTTTTTATAGAGAGGAGCGACCCTCAGACAGCATTTTGTATCGGCCCCCGTGGTGAGCAATACGACCCTCACCCTCCAGCTTTCCCAAAATCTGCGAGACACCACCACAAGCTGCCGGGTGGAGTTCTTTTGGCACGTCCTTGTAAATCACTTGTACCAATTCCATCGCCGTCCACTCCGACCATAACTCGGGATCATGCGTCTCCACTCCTCCGGGCCCCGATCTCATGGTCCGGACGACCTGCTCTTCCCGTTGGCGCCGGTGTGCGATATACTCAGAAATCTTGGCTGGACCTTGCTTAATGACTGGCCCGTGTCCAGGGTACGCTCGACCATTGAAAAGTGGTTTCATCTCCTCCAGACTTCGTAAATATATAACCAAATCCTCAAAGACAGCAGTGCCTTTGCCAAGGACATTGTCAGCCGTAAACATAGCATCTTCCTCTTTCAACACAAACACGACATGATCCTTGGCGTGACCTGGTGTGTGCGCCGCCGTCAATGTCGCTCCCTCAACCTCAAAACGCTGCCCATGTTCAATTCTAAGCTGTCCATCTTCTGGGGTGTGCTTATAGATTCTTGTCTGGGGCGAGATAGCTAAAAGATCCTTGATGCCACCAGTGTGGTCATGATGCCAGTGCGTAATGAGCGCGGCATCGATGATGGCATTTTCTTGCTGCAGCGTGTCGCGAATAGACGCAATCCAAGCTTTGCGGCCCTCACCAGTATCAATGAGAAGTCGGCGGCGGCCTGTGCCGAGAAGGTATGTGTTTGTGCCTTGAAGGGTAAACTTGCCCGGGTTGCCGCCCAGAATACGGATGCAGGTAGGACTGAGGCGCTCTACAGCCGGGAGAGCGATAAGCTGTGCTGCCATCATGTAAAGTCTATTTAACCTTCGATATAAATTCTGGCGGGAGAAACTTTCCAGGATTGCGAGCTGGAGGATAACCCGAAGGGCTGATCGGGAGGGGTCCGGAACCAGATGCCGTAGGTCGGAGCCGGGAAGGTGGATTGTGGAGACTTCACCCCGTTTTCAAGTGAGCGTGCGTACCTGGAATAGAAGTCTTAAGCCGGAAGATGAAGGATCGTTGTGTATTTGTGAGAAGGGCAAGGCGAGAAAAAACAGAAGCTGCACTTCTCTAATATGTATGTATGTGTGTCGGTTTAGGTTGCCAACCGGCATATCAAGTTATAAATCCAGAGAGGAGGAATGGGAAACCTCGGCTCAGGGCGATCTTTCAGCAGGCGCTTAATAACCGCTTAGAGTTTACAGGGTAATATAATGATGTAAGTGAGCTCTCATTCCATAAGAATATTTAACACTACCATGAACTCACACCTTGAATATATTCTTGTAGTTTATGTCCTTATGTGGAGTTAATGTAGGATGCTGCTCTCCATCAGAGTTTCGTCTTGTCTGTAACTTTAAAGAGCTGGACGCGTTTTAGTCGCGGTTAATATGAGGCCCGCCTGACTTATGCTTATCTTATCGCCCTGCATGACATGGGTGTAATTTTCTTGAGCAATCGCCGCTATGATGTACCTGCCCGCCAATCTTACACACAAAAGGTACGCACTAGGCAAGCAAGCACCCGCCGCAATCTCTCCTGTCCCGTCCCTGACATACATACCTACAGTGGCTTCGCTCTCTGTAAACCATCATTCACCATTTCCAACTCATTCTTGCATTAATTGAAGAGGACAATTCGTCAGCGCGCAGAGGCCTTGGTCATCTCCTTGTTTAGCTTTGACCTAAGACGTGGTTCTGTACTTCTTACCGTTCTTTCTTTTTTATTAGTATTTTTTTTTAATTCATCCCCTTGACGGGAAGAGGCAAACGATTGTCCGACTTTCGGCTTGCCGTGTGCTGAACGGAGAGTATACTGCGCTTCGCATTATTCAACCTCGTTCGCTAATCGCATCGGCAACTGAATATTCGAAAAGGCACGACGAACATCGGATCGAAAACGATCAAATTATAATTGCACACCTCTTTCCTTCGAGATTTATACCCTGCGGCTTCGGAATTTCTCGACAATCCTTCGCCGCATTCTCTTGGTCAGGAATCGAGCTCCCTTTCACCAACCGCATCCTGCCAACTTTCTACACTTTCATCGGCTTCACGTGCCCGGTACTAGAGGTTAAGCCGCAGGGCTCAGTCTTCCATCATGTCTGCGCGGCCGGCCACTCCCGCTTCCCCGAAGAACGTCAAGGTGAAGTCGCCGGTGCCAGGATCACCAATGTTCGGCTGTGGTACGATTCCCCTACTGTCATGTTGCTTCAGCGGTGCTTCGAGCCTTTTCTCAGTGTCTAATTGTCTCCAGAGCATATACAACGTCTCTTGAGTAAGAACCAGGAGGTCATGAACAGTTCCATCACACACTACAAGCTGATTCTTCGCGGCATCTTCGATTCGACACCGATCGTCCCCCAGACCTCTACGACAGACGAGGGCCGACCTGTCATATCGCTTACGTCCAACTACCTCTGCCTACAGTGCCCGTCGACCGTTTCCGAAGAAGATCGATTGAAACATGGGACTAAGAAACAGCATCGCTTTTGTTGGTTGCCCTGTGCCGTCTTCTTGCTCTATGCTGACCTGGCGCAGATGTTGATTCTCGGAGCGGAGCCCTGTATTGTCAGATATGCGACGACTATGTCTGGGATCCTACTCTAGAAGAACTTCGAGTGCGGAAAATAGGGACCGGGTCTTTTTCCGGTAAGCAATGCTATCAAAGTTTGTGTTCGATACCCAAGGCTCCCTCGCCATCATCAGCAACAAGTTTGGCTGGGTCCCGATTGCTATACTTTGTGTTACACGGCCGTGCTTCGATCAATCGTGACTGATCATCGCATAGGCCGTAAGAGAAAGCACGATGAGCTCTTCTCAGACTCCATTAAGGATGACCCTCGGTACATTACTAACAATACTACAACCGCATCCTGTCGTGCAAATGGCCTGCGCGGAATCTACAATGCCGGCGCAACCTGCTACCAGAATGTTGTCCTTCAGAGCTTTTTGCATAATCCTCTACTACGGAATTTCTACCTCAGCGATGGTCACCAAAGCAATGACTGTCAGGTACCTCATTGCCTGAGCTGTGCCATGGACGACATGTTTCAGGATTTCTATGCTTTGGAGAATACGAATGGTTACACCGCCGCGAACATCTTGTCGGGGTTCTGGATTTCAGAGAAAAAGGCATTCGAGAATCTAGTAACCACCAAGGAACAAGATGCTCACGAGTTCTTCCAATTCTTAGCTGAGGAGCTCCATGAGCGAAATGGGGATGGCAAAAAGCCTGAGATCGGCAGTGAGCACAGCTGCAATTGTATTATGCATCAGACCTTTTATGGCAAGATGCAGACCACAACAACATGTCAAAACTGTTCAGGTCAAAGCAACTCGATACAGTCATTCCTGGATCTGAGCCTAGGTCTGGACAATGTTGTCCAGAAGAAGAGCAAGAGAACGGGTCAAAAAAAGCCCACGTTGACCCTGCAAGATTGCTTGGATGAAGAATACATCAAGTACGACAAGTGCGAGTACCGCTGCAACAATTGCAACGGACCGCAACAAGCAAAAAGACATACCAGTATCAAGCGTCTACCGAATGTACTGTCTATACAACTCAAGGTGGGTTGTCCTTCCAGTTCCATAGTAGTTTAGAAACTAACGTCCTTCATAGCGGTTTGAGTACAAGCATGGCAGACACGACCGTGCCTCCAAAGTTGACAATGAAGTCAAGTTTCCGCTACAGCTCAACATGCTGCCTTACACAAACCGTGTTCGCAGTTACGACAATCGCGAGAGCCTCGAGTTAGAACGATCATGCACTTATGACCTCCTTAGCGTGGTGGTTCATGTGGGCGAGATCGACACGGGTCATTACACATCATACTGCCGAGTTGGCGATCAGGTAAGCTACAAAATGCCGTTCTGCTCATAAAATAGCGTGCTAATGTACCATGTAGTGGTTTAAATTCAACGATCACAAGGTAGAGTTGGCCAGCTTATCTGACGTGCTGGGAGCTCAGGCCTATCTCCTCTTCTATATTATTCGCTCGCTGGCCTAGACACATGTGTATTGAATTGTAGGCTGATGGAAGAGTGCTATCCAAGGGGATCCCGGCCTAGAGATACTGGGTAGGCGTCAAGGACATGGCCGGCAAGTTTACGGGAGCCATATGTCGCAGAAACAGATGAGCGGAGTCGGATGCATTGCTCGGCGCAGACATTCAATTTAGTAATCTATGTGATAGTCCAGTGTGGATAGGACATTACACAACATCTCTTTGCGGATTTTGACCTGTCCATAATGAGATTCGTTTCCGACGAACTTGCATCATCCGTGGGCGTACTGAGGAGTGCAGAGGCGCTACGAGCTCTAGTACCTTTCCAGCCGTTGGTTCACCCTATCACGGGCTTGGACGGCTTCAATACAACGAGTCTCTTCCTCAAGCTTTCTCAGCTTCTAACTCAGCTACACTCGCTAGTCGGATTCATCAGATCGCCAGTCCCACGTTGAACTCTCAAAGTTGGCAAAGCAGTAGTAATGGTTGCTCAGACCCTCATGAGCCGGCTCAAAGGTCGTCGGATAGACTCCGAGAGAGCGATAGAGCTTATCGACAATGGTGGTCATTCTCTCTCCGGTACAGACAATGACACGGGGTGACTTTGGCTTGATGAGCCATCGACCCGTCAGAGCAACTAGACGAGTGACATGTCAGCAACAGAGGACAGCTTCTGGGTGGTTACATCGTCATCCTTAAGAGATTGAGTAGTAAGAAGCACAGAGGACGATGGATTGTATAGGACTAACACTTCGTCTGACAGTCATTGCTGAAGAAAGGAGGGTCGATGATGACGCTGTCTAAACTACCCTTCAGATGACCTGGGCAACACATTGTTAGTCCATCTTGAAGTCATCTTTGTTGAGATTAGGGGTCATACCGGGGAGCTGAAGGGGTCGCTGAAAGTCATAAAAGACAAACTCGGGAAAGACGCTGAACCGGTGGTCATGCTCGAACAAGACCAGCTTGGGCCTATCTTGGACTGGCCAGAATCTCTATGTAATGCACCAGTCAGCTACCGTGTTCCCCGTGCATACACGACCAGGGAGCCGGGAGGACCTTGATCTCACCAGACGATTCTTGAGTGCAATAAACACACTCGGTGTTGACACAACACCAATTGTTGAGCTTGACGATGCACCGTCGAGAAGCTGATCAGCCAGAGCAAATGCGGTTTCATCCAGGAACTAAAATTTGCCAGGTCCATGTTAGCCTCTCCTCGTTGTTCAGATCATGAAGTTGCGTTTCGGGACGTGTCTTTTTGCCAAGAGTCCAAATGCCGGGTCAGTACGTAATGATTTCTCCAACGCCAGGCTCAGGCATCATCCCAGAAGCCGATCGAGAAGCCATCTCCACCACCAAATCCCATACTGAAAGACGAGTGGACGCCCATGCCTTGATTTCTGCAACATGGGCTCAATTGTTACGTACCCAAAACTGCGATTCGTTCCAGTCCTCCGTGAAGGCCGCCATGCTCAGCGGCTCATCGTCCACATCCTCCGCGATATGGTCCTCCTCCTCCGGTTCGACGACCCCGAGTCCGGCTCCGGCTCGCGGGGCAGCGCCGGTCCTGAGCTTCTCGAAGTTCTTTTGATGGGCGTCCTTTTCGGCGTGGAACTCGGCTAACGCAGCCAAGGCGTGACTCGAGAGGCTTCTGGAGATGGGACTAAAGTCAGTAAACTGGGGCTTGTAACGCGAGTGACTAGGCACTTGAAGCTCTTACATGGGCTCTTCATCATCAAAAGACATTGGAAAATTGGCGTCGAAACAGTTCTTGTTTGGTGCAGCAAAGAACCGATTGCAAAGATTAGGTGCTAGATGCGATCGGAAGGTTTTTGTGTGAGGGTTTAGCGGGGTCCTCTTTGCTGCTTCTCATGTTCTAGACCTTCATTGCAGGAGCTGCGCTAAGATAAGAACCTACAGGGTAGCCGATTATGTGCCATTGACAACTCGGCCTTGAACTTATCTGATATCATGTCAACCCAAAGAAAACCTGTATAATTGACTGAACTCGCACACTCTAGTTTATGCGGTCCTATATACGCGGACTATTATCGACCTGTCCGCTCAGCCGTCATTGCATCTGCCTTTCCAGCATCCAAAACACGCAAAAATTCGATTCCTTTTCTTTACAGCTCATCCAGAACATGGATATACTTCTTCTCTTCCCGCTTCTCCTTCTCTGTCGCCGGGGGAAGATCGTAGAAGTTTTGGCTTCGGAATCCTTGCTACAGGGGGGTCAGTTCATTGTTTCTCAAATCACGCTCAGGGGTGCTCACCAGGTAGTGGTAGGTGAAGTTGATAATGTCGCCAGGCTCAATACCCAGGTCCTTGAAAGTCTTGGCCTCAGGGTCAATAACCTGATCCAAGTACTCTCGCTCGACCTCGTCGCCTGACAGAGTGTGCCACCAGAGCACCTTGTTCAGCACCTCGGCGACAGGCTTAAGGATGGCCTTGGGCACGTTGATATGTCTTCGCTGCTTGTAGATTTCCTTGTCGACCATGACAGAAATCTCATGCATGCTGTATTGTTTAGGGCCGTAGAGCTCAAAGGTCTGTCCAGCAGTTGTGTCGTCATAGAAGATCTTCTCAAGGGCAGCACCAACATCAATCGACTAGGAATGTTAGCCTTATTAGTTACGCCGAGGAGTTTTCCAATAGCTTACGTGCACGGGGTAGAACTTCTCCTGCATGTTGTTGGATGTGAAGAGGTTGGTAACACCGGCCAACTTCAGGAGAAGGTTGTCCTCGAAACCGAAAATGGGAGCGGGTCGGACGATAGTGGTTTCGGGGAAGAGCTCTCGAGCAATCTCCTCAGCTCGGCCCTGGATTATCTTCAGCATTCTCCCCTTCCTCGTTTGGTTGAAGTTCACAAACCTTGGTACGGTAGAACTCGGAAACGGACTTGGAGTTGGCGCTGTGGGAGGAAACGTGGATGTATCGGTCGACATCATACTTACAGACAGCCTCGACGATTCGCTCGGTTCCCTCGATGTGCACATCCTCAAGAGAAAAGTTCCTTATGACTGCTTAGCTCCCATGTACCCCACTGAGTCCATCGTCTTCTATAACATACTTGGTTGGGTAATCACGACCAATCAGGTTGAAAACAGCATCCGAATGTCGAACGCTCGCCTCAATCGAAGGGGTGTTTCGGAGATCGTGCTCCTAAGTACCAGTGTTGTTAGACGGTTTCTGGCGACATCGAGCAGGCTTGGAACGTACAATGAAGACAACACGGCCGAGATCTCCAGTGACCTTCAGATGACGCTTGGCCATCTCCTCGCGGAAGGGAACGACGACGGTACATCCCTGGCGCGCTGATACCATTGTTAGCATTTCAATTGATCATTCCAACTATCCAGCTCCAATGTTGAAGAAGCTCACCCAGGCGGTTGACAATGTATCGTCCCAATTGGCCGGTTGCGCCAAATACGGTAACAGTGTGACCTGGTTATTCCTCGTTAGTGTCGTTCGTAGGCATCGTAGCTCGATCGTCGTACCTCCAAGGGATGAACTAGACACAGAAAAGCATCAGAAACAGTCTTAAAGAGTTCAATGGGCCGTGGCTGAGCTTACCGGCCACCCTCGACACGCATGATAGGCTTGCCAGTTCGAGTAATAGAGATATCGGAAAGGAATCGCTTGCCAGCGACATTGAAGGCGGTCTTGCGGGCCACCCTCGCAGCAAGGAGAGGCGAAGCCATTGTTGCGATAGTACAGATTGCGTGACAAAACGCTGCTGTGCCTCGCAATTGGCCGTAGATCGTCTCGTCTTCAGTAGCAATGTTTGGTGATGCTAGCCAAGGTAGAGCCTCGGGGAACGGTAATTGTAGATCACGTGACGGGTCACTGAAATCTTACAGCTTGTCATTGGCCATCGTCTTTGTAGTGCTCTTTTTCAAGGGAAGAATGGCCCGTGCGTCCTTACGGTTGCGACGACCAGGCTGCCTGGTAGCCTCATTGATGAGCTAAGTCAACTCCACTGAAGCAACTATCAACCTTACAAACATATCAGCTTCACCCAATATTACAATCACCTTTTGACGACAGCACGATCTTTCAGAGCGGCACAAGTCTCGGCTTTTCTGTGTCGTTTTATCCGGAAAAACCAGCGTCGGTTCAGCGTTGCACGCTCATCCGGTCCAAGGTACGCAAGCTAGCTACAGTTGCTGTGCACCATCCACACGTCACCGACATCACATACACATCCCGCCATCATGAGCGCCGACGCTATTCCCGATTTTCTTGCCGAGCAGCGCGATGAAGCTCCCGAGGAGCTTCAACCCCTCATTCTCGACTTTGAGAACTACTGGGAGCGCAAGCTCTGGCACCAGCTCACTGATGCCCTCGTCGAGTTCTTCAGCCACCCCGAAAGCGCCCCTCAACGGCTAGGGTTCTACAGAGTCTTTATCCTCAAGTTCGCCGACAAGATCAATCAACTGAAGCTTGTGGATCTAGCGTTGAAGGCGGCAACAGAGTGCGAAGGTAAGGGTTTACCACTAGGTGCTCCGAAGCCGGCGTCTTGCTAACCGATGGTGCTTGCACATTGTAGAAGACGAAGAGCGCTTAGATTTCTTGCAAGCAGTTGCCAAGAAGGTCAACAACGAGAACTCGCAAGACGCTTACGTTTTTGCACTGGTCGCTGTCGCCCAAGCAAAGCTTGACTTGGATGAGCTGGATGCTGCGCGCAAGGACCTAGACACCGCGGAGAGCATACTGGACTCCTTTGACTCTGTCGAGAATGTAGTCCATGCTGCTTTCTACGATGCGAACGCTATATACTACCAGGTATGCTCATCGCTTACCCAAAGTCAACCTCAGAACGATGACATTTATTGAACCCCGCTAACCCCTCTATCAGCGCAAGATGGACTTCTCCAACTACTATCGCACTGCCCTACTCTACCTTGCTTGTATTGACGTCGCCTCACTCTCCCCCGAAGAACGACATCAACGGGCCTATCGCCTCAGCATTGCTGCTCTCGTTTCGACTAGCATCTACAACTTCGGGGAGCTTCTTCTCCATCCCATTCTCGACGTCCTTGCAAAGAGCGAGCACGCTTGGATGCGTGAATTGCTCTTTGCCTTCAACCGTGGAGACCTCGCGGCGTACGACCAGCTGTCTGATCGCATTGAGTCTAACAAACTCTTGAAGAGCAACTCGACGCATCTCCGCCAGAAAATTTACCTTTCCGCGCTCACTGAGGCTATCTTCCGCCGCCCTCCTCATGAGCGCACCCTGACCTTTGCCACCATTGCGCAGGAGACCAAGGTTCGACCAGAGGAGATTGAGCATCTCATCATGAAGGCGCTGAGCCTTGGTCTGCTGCGAGGCACCATCGATCAAGTGGATGGTGTGGCTCAAATCACCTGGGTTCAACCCAAGGTACTCGACATGAAGCAGATTGCTGCCATGCGCCAGCGACTGCTTGATTGGGATTCAAGCGTCAATCAACTCGGCAATTGGATCGAGTCGGCTGGTAAGGACGTATGGGCTGCGTAGAACAGATTCTAAACAAGGAGTGTGGTTTGGGGAATACAGGGCAAACAAAACGAACCAATGTACAGTATAGACGGATAGAAACTTTTCTACGGGCAGATGATGATCCCTTGCCCAGGGGAAGTCTATTAATTCTGGAATTTGCCCATCTCACGCTATGTGCTACAGTAGTGAACTCTACAAGTCCTCGATCGTTTTACTGCCACCAACATCGTACAGTTTGATAACTTGATACTCTGCTTAAGCAGAAACCTCCCCAAAGACGTTGACCATGCCCACGAGCCACGCAGGCCACCACAGGCACCAGACTACCACGGGGGTATACATGCCCCAAACATCCCAGCCAAAGCTCGCCTCCCGTAGCAAGTTAGTGATACTAATCTCCCAGACCTGCGCTGCCGCGTACACCACAGTAGGCGGTGCCACAATATTGAGCAGGCCAGCCAGCGACCAGCGCAGAGCAGGGTTCTTGACAGGCTGGACAAAGCTGAGTGGGCTCGAGAGCAGACCGACAAGAAAGGCGAGAGAGAAATTGAGCGTGGCGAGAGTAGAGAGACACATGCCCAGGACGAGCAGGGAAAAAGACTTTGTAAGCTGGAAGTGCTGCATCGTGGGCTTGGAGATACGGGAGATGGCAAAAGGCAGGATGGCCGAGATGACAGAGAATACGGCAAATGCAGGCGAGAGTAACTAAGAGCCGTCAGTATCCATTGTTGAGCAATTCGCGTATGAAAGCGCTTACGCTGGCAGGGAGGTGGTTAAAGGTATAAAGAGGCACAGCGGAAACAGCCTGGCAGATGGCGACGACACCAAGCGGCACGAACAGATCTCTACCAGTCTGGGTCGCTTCAACAGAAGTAGTAGAATTCTTCTCCTTTGACTGTTGTGTCGTCGTCGACTGGCCACTCTTCACCCAGAGAAAGATGGCCATGATGGTAAAGTTGGCGGCAATCAGCATAGCACTAGGGAGATAAGTACCGATACTGACAAACCGGTCGGTCTGCATCAGGAGGTAAAAGAAGAAACTCTGGTGCAAATGCTCAAGCAGATTGTTCAGACTTCGGAAAGAACCCTCAACAAGACGACCCATGGCCATGGCATCATGCCATCCCTCGCCGTAAGGCTGAAGCGTCACAGCATCAACATGATAAGGAATGAAGCTGCTATGGGCACCAGCCGCATATCCAAGGCCCTGGTTGAGCATGCCTCGCAGCATAGTCTTGAGACGATCGGGATAGCTGCCCTTGTGGTCCGTCATCTTCTGGATAAAACTGCTCATCCCCATTTGACCGCCAGCGATGTTGACGATGGAGTTGATGAGATCGAGGTTAGGAAGCTGGCCGTTAGGTCCATCATAAATAACATGTACAGACTTAAAATTCTGCTCCTGGGGATAGTCGATGGCAATGGCGCCTTGGAGAGCTCCAGATTTGAGAGGTAGGGGGGCCACAAGGTCAGGATTGTGAGCATCATGATACGCGTCTACCCAAGCCTGCGTACCTGTCTTGCTGTCAGGAGGAACGACCAGAATGATGTCTTTGGACCAGAGCGACCAGCCTGTCTTTGTGTCAGTATCTGTCCACGAACATGGTTCATCCATGGTCAAGGGGCTCCATACGCTTAAAGTAGCGGACCAAGGTCAAAGCCAGGGACACGCCGTTACGGTTGAGCTGTTCTTCAACGTTCTTCCATGCAGCAACCAAGACGATAGCCTCTGTGGCGTCGCCACGAGGAGCTTGCAGAACACCATAGAGGTTCTGCCCCGAGTACTCGTTGCCTGCCGAATGGTAGGTATAGTTCTGACGGCCAACCTTGAGCCCAACACCCGCTAGGATCTTGTCCAGCCTATCATTGACCCTGTCAAACTCAGTCGCGTCAGCATCTCTCCCACTCAACTCCTATCCAGGTTTCTAGACGCACTCATAATTGCTCTTGTCCACCACATCGTCAACCTCATGTCGGTACGCGCGGAAGATGTTCTGTTCGCTGCCTCCAAAGTAGGTGTGCACTTGACCCGGCAGCAGTGCGTTCTCCGAAATATATGTTCGTCGCGAGTATTCGTTCAGAGGCAGAAGAAACAGCCAAATAACGCCGACCGCAATACAAAGGAAGGAAAGATAAGGTGGAAGCTTCAGGATACGAGGATCGCGACGCAGCGAGAGCGCCGATGCTATAGAACAGGTCAGTCAAGGGGTTACGGGACAGAGAGGGTTCTGAGATTCCGTACATAGTAATCGCGACATTATAAACCAATATCTATGCGATACAAAGCTCGTCCTTCTCAATTTGGCGTTGTTGTCGGGTTCTCAACTATTCGGGGAGCTTTTGAATCGAATGCCGTTCGGTTGATAGAGGTACGTACCACATGACAGCTTACCTCCTTACAAGATGAGCTTCCGGTACCAGGGGGAGCGGGCCGGGGGCCTGCATGGCGGGGCAGCCTATGCGGTTACCGGGGGTTATGCCGATCCAGGAGTGCTCTTCATTCTTCATATGTACCTTAGCTTATGTCGACCTTAAACGATGATAAAAAGATAAGTACCTTATATATTACGTATGTGCTTGGTGTTGTTGTCTTCTTTATATTATTCCTTCTGGAACAACAAGCGGCAACTCAGATATAAGAAAGAAACCCGCTTAACAGACCAAAAGAGGGCAAGAAACGTCGGGGTAGGCGTCTCTGGATAGTCTTTGAAACATATCTTCAGCCTCTATCTATCTTCGGAATATCCTCATCCATTACTCTCAATACCCAAAATAATTCGTAGCGTGATGAACATAGTCAGCTACATCAACCCATCGATCCGTTCAGTCCTTTGGTTTTGATCACCACGCCATACTATAACATAAGAGATGCTCCAAGCAAAATGCCATTTCTATAGTACAAATCGGAAATCAGCGCGTAATTAGCACTTTTACATTATTACGCAATTATACAGAGTACACGCGCACCTTGTACGCTTCCTCAAGGCCCCAGACGCTGGGTTGTGCCAACGAGCTCCGTCGCCGCGCTTCCACTAGGACCGGGACGGTTCGACGTAGGCAACACACCAAATCGGCCATATGTCGTCTTATCAATGCTGACATAATGTGGGAGATGTTTGAGAAGGTTGAGTCGGTTCTCAACCCATCTAAGACCCCATTCTGGGGGGGCCAGCAACTTGGCGTATCCAAAGCCAGCTATGCCAGCCGTCAGTACAAATTGAAACAAAGCAGTCATGGAACTTACCGACGTATCCAATAGCTATACCACACAAGTGACCCAGGAAACTGGTTCCAGGTATCAATGCCGCCACAACCAGGCACATAATTAAGGGGGTTGTCCATGTCGGGATATGGACTGTGCCAATGACAAAGTGAGGGTTGGCTTTATATGTTCGAATGGACTCCATCGCCAGTAGAGTAAACACCCACATACTAAACCCAAATGTTAGCTGTTTCCCTACCCAAAGTCAAGCTCTCGCCGGGTATCATACCTCGCTCCTAGAACCCCTGTGTTCTTATGCAACACACATCGTTCGATCAAGACGTAAGCCACAGCAGGTATTGAAGTCAAAGCTAATCCCACAATAGTCAGCCCCTGGTTCTTCCAGTATAATAACAATCTCTTACGTCCAAAGAACAGGGCCAGGGACGTCAAGGTGCCGTGTTCGTTCTCGAATCGCTCCATCAAAGGAGTAAGCGCCAGGAGGTTCAGGATCGCATGGATAATGTTCAGATGTATTAGAGGGAACGTTGAGATCCGGTATGCTAGTTGTAAAGTCCAGAGTTAGGATACACTCAATCCTTGGGTAGAGTCTTGACGGTACCATTTGTGATGCTAATCTGTTCGGGAATAAGAGCACCCCATTCTCGCAAGTTCCATACGGATTGTAATGATGCGATCGAAAGCGCGATGATAGCAAGGACAATGAGTCGAGTAAACAGCGGCAATCGGGTCAAGTACGATCGTGCTCGTAAAGCATTGAAGTTCTGAAGACGGGGACGCATCTCTTCTTGCGATTCGCGCTGCTCGGAGCAGCCGGGCGATCCCTGATTTGGAAGGATTGTAGAGGACAGAATGGGAAAAGAGTATCTGACGAAGGGAAACGGACAAGGAGCCAAGTGTTTAAACACTAAGTGCTTAAGGTTAGATAAAAACTAGCAGATTTGTTTTAAGTTCTTACTAAGCTGCTAGTAGCTATAATAAGTAATAGAAAGTTATAATCTAAGATTAAAAATATTAAAAAAAAATTATAAGCTTATAAGAACTTAAGAGAAAACTATAAAGAATTTTAATATTTATATAATATTAATATATAG